>JASCZW010004008.1:0-37350 GCA_034211315.2 Aedes japonicus | reverse complement strand
GTGTATTAGAGCAGAAATTTCTTGAACATTGTAGAGCGAGCGAACAGTGATGTCACGTCGGATAAACATTCCGTATTACGAACATCCGACATGACGTAGTCGCAAAATATACTATATCATCAATTTTATAGAAAACATATACAACATCTCTCAGAATTTCGTAATAATTGGTAGTTTTGTTAAAATATTAGACCCGTATTTTTTAACGTAGCACGTTTCTCTTTTCTATACCGGGTGTCATTTCAAAATTTTGTAAAATGAGAGCGTTACGCTAAAGTGAAAGGTTTTTGAACGCTAATAACTCTCGTTAAACTGAACACAATGATTTCATTTATACACCATCTGATCAGAAAAACTTACAACTTTTTTGCATTGAAATAACAATTCAGTGCTATTAGGATAAGCAGTTCAGTTTTTTAACTTATAAATGACATACTTTTGCTCCCATACAAATCCTATACAAAAGGTTGAAAATATGTTTTTCCCTATCCGGGTCCTCAAAAACGGGTAACAAATGGTTAAAATTGTCTTCTCCTTTTTATTTCATTTAGTTTTATTCCGTGCTGAATACAGAAATAACCACACCCCTCAGCTGCAAAATTATTTTGCTTTGTTGCTGGTGTCTGATTTCATAACTGAGGCCCGTCCCCTTTTTAAAATTTTGCTGCGTACTGTATTTTCGCGATGCTCATCTTTGTGGGCCTTGCTATTCAACGCTAGTATTACGCACGCGAGATGAACCGAAATGATTTCAGTTTTCGACACGAGCTCTCAGTCTCAGCTGGAGGTTCGGACAGGGATTCGTCCACCTGTCACAGTCCACCTGGTTGTGGTATAGGAGACAGAGTCTTGCAAGGCCGGCTAACCGAACAGTTACAGCTTTCCATGTCAACCCAATTCAGTGATTAAATTTCGGGCCACTAAAAACTTGCGATTCCTCCCTTTTAAAATAATTTCGATTCGTCTCGCGTGCTATATACTAGCGTTGTATAGAGTGGCCCAGATAGATGAAGATCACGAAAGAGCAGTAAGTAGCGAAATTCATAAGAAGGAACGGATCCAAACCAAAATTATAGAACTATTTTAACCAACCATATGTGTAACGAAACGTATAAATTAGATGAAACCATTATTACTATAAACCAACGTGGTCCTACGTGATCCTTGCGCTTATATTTCTGATATAATCCACTAATATTTTTTTTTATAAAGGGTGTCCACGATGAAATTACCACACTATAAAATTGCTCTAACTTTTTAACCGTTGGGTAGAATTTAATGAAAATTTGGGTGGATTTAGTTCATAGCGCATTATTTACATCCTGCAAGTTTTAAAGTCCTGTGATCAAAACTCGCGGAAATGGAGTCGAAAGAACAGCTCGTGCGTGATAAAATCTTGCGCATTCATCACGAGAACAAGGATCTCTCGCATCGTTCCATCGCTAAAACGTTGGGAATCACGAGTTCCACGATGTCGCGAGTGATTAAGCGGTTCGAGGAACGGTTGACCACCGATCGGAAGCCCAGAAGTGAAGGAAAAAGTATTCCGTACAACACCAAAAATCACAACCGCGTAGTTGGGGCCTTCAACCGAAATCCGAACGCCTCCGTTCGGGATGTGGCTAAGAAGCTGCACCTAAGCCGAAGTTTTGTCCAGAAGGCCAAAACTAAGGCTGGGCTTCGAACGTTCAAGGTACAAAAGGCTCCTAATCGCGACGAGAAGCAGAACAAGTCCACCAAAACCCGTGCCAGGAAGTTGTACCTCAACATGCTGACGAAAGTTGAATGCTGCATCATCGACGACGAAACATATGTAAAGGCCGACTTCAAACAGATCCCCGGCAACCTGTTTTTCACGGCCAAGGATAAGTTCAGCATTCCGGAGCATGTCCGCACTCAGAAGATGTCCAAATTTGCGAAGAAATTCCTGGTTTGGCAAGCCATCTGCACGTGCGGGAAGCGGAGTGCACCTTTCGTGACCCAGGACACGATGAACGGTACATAAAAGAGTGCCTCCAGAAGCGGCTGCTTCCTCTCCTGAAGGCCCACAACGTCCCAACAATCTTCTGGCCGGATCTGGCCTCATGCCACTACTCCAAGGACGTGCTGAAATAAGGTACAATAAGGTCAATTTCGGGCCGAAAATGTTCAACCCTCCCAACACTCCGGAGCTCCGCCCCATCGAGAAGTACTGGGCGATTATGGAGCAGCACCTTCTTAAACGACCTAAGGTAGTGAAGACAGTCGAGGAACTGAAGAAAGTATGGGTTTACATGCAAAAAACGGTTGATTCACAGGTTGTGCAGAATCTTATGGCCGGGGTTAAGGCCAAGGTGCGGGCATTTGCATATGGACTGTAAATAAAATACGAGTAAAATGGTAAAATGAAGTTTAATAGTTATTTCTCAATCCCTGAAAATTTGATGGTAATCGGATGAAAACTCGAATTTTGCGAATCAATTTTGTGTGTGGCAATTTCATCGTGGACACCCTTTAATGTCAGTAGGGTGTCCATTTATGATTTTTTTAAAAATGCATTTTTACATAAATTCATAAATTGTTAACCACTGAGCCGATTTTGACAACTTAATACGCAAATAAGAGGTAATTAAATATTCCTACTCGTTTTTACATTATTATTTTTTCTCGAAAGTTTCGACATAACATATAGAAAAAAAGTATTTTTATTTTAAATAAAAAAAAATTATTTGAATAACTTCGTCCCCATCAATAGAAAGTGCTTTTTGTAAGTTCATTTTGCTTTTTGAGAGCTGAGGGATGGGCCATAAACCAGGTATTTCCTATTTGAAGTTTTTCAGACCCTCCCTCTTTGTGGTTCTTTGTCCATAATTTTTGATCCAGTGGAGGATGGTGAAGAATGGAAACGCGTAGTGAGATAGTAAGCATAGCTCAGAAATTAAAATGCATGCACCGCATATTTTTTTAATGATAAAGGGCGATACGGTCAAAATTTGGTCAATATGAACTTGACGTATTTCTTTCAATTTTGCATTTAAAAAACCTGAACACCCCTCATTTTGAAGGTGTGTGTGTGTAGAATGTTGCTCCTATTTTGATTTTGGAATTCACTCTTCAGTTGTCAAAATGCCGTCCAAGCAAGAAGAGCAGCGTTTCAAAATATTGCTCGCGCATCGCGAAAATCCGAGCTACTCGCACGCAAAGTTGGCAAAATCGCTAAAAGTTGCCAAATCAACCGTTACAAATGTAATTAAAGTGTTTGGGGAACGTTTGTCGACAGCCAGGAAGTCTGGATCGGGGGGAAATCGAAAACCGGAAGCCGCTGAGACGACAAAGAGAGTTGCCGGTAGTTTCAAGCGAAACCCTAACCTATCTCTCCGAGATGCCGCAAATAAGCTGGGTGTATCGTCTACAACCGTGCATCGAGCCAAAAAACGAGCCGGACTATCGACTTACAAGAAGGTAGTGACTCCAAATCGCGATGATAAACAAAATACGACGGCCAAAGCGCAATCCCGGAGGCTGTACACGACGATGCTGACGAAGTTTGACTGCGTGGTAATGGACGACGAAACCTACGTCAAAGCCGACTACAAGCAGCTTCCGGGACAGGAGTTTTATACGGCAAAAGGAAGGGAAAGGTAGCAGATATTTTCAAGCACACGAAACTGTCAAAGTTCGCAAGGAAATATCTGGTTTGGCAAGCCATCTGTACCTGTGGCTTGAAAAGCAGCATTTGGCATCTTGCCATTACGGTAAAAAGGCCATGGAGTGGTACGCCGCCAACAACGTGCAGGTGGTTCCCAAGGACAAGAACCCTCCCAACACGCCAGAGCTCCGCCCAATTGAGAAATACTGGGCTATTGTCAAGCGGAACCTAAAGAAGACCAAAAAACTGCTAAGGACGAGCAGCAGTTCAAGGCAAACTGGCTTTCTGCGGCGAAGAAGGTGGACAAGGTGGCTGTACAAAATCTGATGGCAGGGGTCAAGCGTAAGGCCCGGCAATTCGGATTTGGAAAGCGGAAGCCTAACTGAATATTTTTCCTGAATTTTATACTAATTGAACTTGAAAAAGAAATTTAATTTGATTTTTTAAATAAACGATTTCACCGATTTACACGCGTTTTCCCTTGACCAAATTTTGACCGTATCATCCTTTATGTAAAAAAGCTTGAACTTTCAAGAAAAAAATTAAAAACGATGAGACTCTCTTCTCACGAGACCATGAAAACCATGAAAAACGAATGTAATCTTTGTTTTCGTTATGAATATTGAAATTTAGGTGTATTTTCATATTTTATCAAAAAATAATATTTGATTATGTTTCATTTGTAAATTTTGTTTCTTAAGTTGGGCCAGTTGTTTAAAAGTTAGGAAGGCTGAAGCTGGTAGGATTGGGCTTGCGATTAATGCGCTGAAAACAAAATACATGAAGGGGAGAGGCTCACGAGAAGACAATGCTAGCCTCCTAGCACGAGTTCAGATCGACGGTGATGAAATCGAGGTAGTAGATGAATTCGCGTATCTAGGCTCATTGGTGACCGCCGATCACGACACCAGCAGAGAAATAAAAAGGCCATTTATGGCTGGCAATCGTGCCTACTTTGGATTCCGAAGGACACTAAGATCGGAGATCCAACAAAGTTCGCCGAACCACAAAGTTGACCATCTACAAGACATTAATTAGACCGGTAGTACTCTACGGCCACGAAACATGGACATTGCTAGTAGAGGACCAACGCGTCCTTGGAGTCTTTGAACGGAAGGTGCTGCATACCATCTACGGTGGAGTGCAGATGGAAGTCGGAACGTGGAGGAGGTGAATGAACCACGAATTGCACCAGTTGCTGGGAGAACCTCCCATCGTACACATCGCAAAAATCGGTCGACTACGATGGGCTGGGCATGTCTTAAGAATGTCGGACGACAACCCTGTGAAAATGATTCTCGAAAACGAACCGACACGTACAAGAAGAAGAGACGCGCAACGAGCAAGGTGGATCGATCAAGTAGAAGGCGACCTGCGGACCCTCCGCAGACAGCGAGGCTGGTGAGTAACAGCCATGGACCGAATAGAATAGAGACAACTTCTGTGTACAGCAGAGGCCTTAGTCTGATTGGTAAGATGGTAATGTCCTTGTGCATGAAAGTGGCCCCATTGATTTCGTACCACACCAGGACAACGTTTGAAAAGTGGCACGAAGCTGGATACGGCTAGAAGATCGACAGAGGAAGCAGAGGCTTCTGTAGACTCTTCGAGATAGATCTCCCCGTTTACAGGCCCGGTAGTCACGAACGGCACACTCCGTTTACCACACAAGCAGATCGCTTGCCAAGTCATGTATGTGAATTCCAATGAGTTACACCTCTCACGAAAAATGAGTTTTTCTACTTATTCTAGCTGAATAGTTCTCGAAAGACTATGTAAAAACAACCAACAAGCGCATTTTGCTGAAGTTGATGATATTTTTTATAATTCCTTGATTATCGAGCTTTTCAGTTGGTTTTGGGCTGGTTCATCTCCCGTTGTAGTGCACTCAAATACCTTTTGGGTATTTTCGTAACTTGTCCGGAGGTGGGATTTCAACTCGTGACTTTGGCCTAAGAGGTATGGATGTTAACCACTAAGCCTATTTAAAATAAAAACAAACCGCAAACATGTTAAATTGCATCACTTTCAATAGGCTGTAACATTTCGCCTTTTGGGTCGATTTCAACGAAATTTTGGGTGAAATGACCTCAGTGTGTATTGTTTACACTACGTGAGTTTCATTTTGAAATGTGTCGTAGTATCGAAAATGGAGTCGAAGGAACAGCAAGTTTGGGAGAACATTTTGCACACGCACCTCGACAACCCACTTCTTTCGCACCGAGTCATCGGAAAGATGTTGAAAACTTACCAGTCTACAGTGTCTCGTGTCATAAAACGTTTCGGGGAACGTTTAACTGTCGATCGGAAGAAGGTGAGTGGTAGAAAAAGTGTTCCGTACTGTGTGAAGGATCACAAGCGAGTGGTTGCTGCCTTTAAACACAAACCCAACTGTTCCGTTTGGGATGTCGCGAAAAATCAGCACTTGACCACAAGTTTCTTGCAAAAAGCCAAGAAACGAGCCGGGCTCCGTTCATTCAAAGTTCAGGAAGCTCCAAACCGCAATGAAAAACAGAATAGGACAGCTAAAACACGTGCGCGTTGGCTGTACACACAAATGTTGATGAAACACACGTAAAAGCAGGCTTTTAACAAATTCCCGGCTCCAGTATGTGACTGCAAAAGACAAGTTCGATGTTCCAGAGTCTCTCAGGAAACAGCAAGTGTCAAAGTTCCCCAAGAAATTCATGATTTGGCAGGGGATTTGTTCGTGTAGTAAACGGAGCAAGCCTATCGTGACAACCTTCAATGAATGCCTGAAAAACGACTGCTTCCGTTTCTCAAAACACACAACATTCCGACAATGTTTTGGCCGGACCTAGCCTCTTGTCGCTACTCCAAGGACGTTCTTGAGTGTTACAATGATGTCAATTTCGTGCCGAATCTCCCAAACTCTCCAGAGTTGCGGCCAATTGAAAAATATTGGACTATAATGCAGCACGAGCTTCGTAAACATCCCAAAGTTGTCACTACAGAACAGGAAATGTTAAAGTCATGGTTGAAAGCGGAAAAAATGTCGGTTCAAGCGTTGTACAATATCTTATGCGTGGTATTAGGAAGAAAGCTCGGGCTTTTGGATTTGGTATAATGAAATACAGTGAAATAAAAATACCTTTACTAAGATTATACATTGTATTTTATTTCCTGAATATTTCATGACAATCGGTTGAGAGACTTGTTTTTGAGGACGAGTTTAAAGTGATGCAATTTAACTGTGGACACCCTTTAGTCGTCATCCCACGAGTCAGTATTGGCTTTCAAACACAAGCCTGCTGACCTTTGTCTCCTTCTTTAGGGTGGCCGTTGCGGTGACTAGCGCTCCTCGACTCTCCGTTCGTTCTGTTTCCGACCGCGCTCTCTGCATCCTCCGCCTTGGGCGGACACGTGTTAGTAGCGATACGAGTTGATCACTGTAATGATATGCCATCCTCCACCCCCGTTGCTCAACAACCAATGGCTGCCGAACGTCACGTCGATGATCAACTCTGTTTCTATGGTAGGTTCTCTAGGTACCAACGTTGGCCATGTCTACATTAACCGTAGCCGGGGCCACTAGCGGGATCTGACCCGGGTTGGTAAGGCGACTCCTTCACTCCCAGGCGTTGAAATCGCTTTCTATTGCCAATGAATTATGGCCAGGATCTACCGATCGTAACTTGCAGGGTCTTTCCAAGGAGGTGCTCGCCTTCGCCGGTTGGATCGGTATCAGTTAATGCAACGAAAGTTTCAAGATTTTTGGAAACGCTTGCCAAATTCAAGGTAGAACCGAATGGTAATCATCCGTGAGGAAAGTGCCTCCTATGAAGTGGAAAATGGGAAGGATCTCCAAGCTGCACCCAGGGACCGACGGGGTTAGTTACCTTAAAATCCAGCACTGGAGATCTGGAAAGCTTTGGAGAAGCTGTATCTCCTACGATTTCCTGAACCGTTGCCTGATCAGCAGACAACAGACCGAACCTGAACCTCCCTTTCCCATTCCTTTTGAAGACGATCTTCTTTAATTTTAGAAACCATACCAATTCCTTGGTGGGTGAGGATTTCTGATGGCCCAAAGTTTATTGTTTATTGTGATTATTCATCAACAGGCTGGGTGTGGCCACAATGATGTTAATTATTTAAAAATACATTGTCAAAATTTACAGTTACGCATTTAAGCATGGTCATAACATAAAAACATTTAAAAATAAATAGTAAGTCTTGATCTCATAGTCCGTTATTCCTGCCGGCAAAAATAGATGAAAACCTTCGAAGAAGCGCATCTTGTGAGAGATGAAAATCGAAGACCGATGCCACTTTGTTGAACACTCTCTGTAGTCCGGAATTTAATTTGTTCGATGCAGAGGCAGCATTAACAAGAGATTGTTGCGAAGCGGTCGAGGTTTAACAAACAGGTTGATCTGCCTCAGAAGAGCCCCGCAATCTGTCTTACCCTGCAGGATATCGCCGACGATCAAGGCTCTGCTTGTGTCTCTTCTAGTCCGGAGCAGCCCTAGGTTGATCAGTTGACAACGGTGTTCGTAGCTGGGTAGCCGAAATGGATCATTCCAATGTAGTCTACGAAGCGCAAAACGGAGAAAGCGACGTTGAACTGAACGGTGAAGCACCGTTGTTGTATTTTGGGTTCCAAACTGCAGAACAATACTCGAGTATCGTTCGTACCAGGGAACAATAGAGTGATTTCAGACATTAGCTATCCTGAATATGAACCCTAAGGTTCTAGACGCTTTATCAACAATATATGTGATGTGTTGCCTGAATGATAGCTGCGAATCTAAGATCACACCCAGGGCTTTTAACTGACCAACGCAAACGCGTTCGTTTGCGAACCATGCAGTTCATAGTTGAACATAATCGGTTGCTTTTTTCGTGAAAACGTGATAGCGGAGCACTTGGAAGGGTTCACTACCATTCGGTTCAAATTGCACCAACTGGCGAACGCATTCAGCTGACGTTGAAGAAAGTGGCATTCATCAATCGAGCAGATTTTTAAATAGATTTTGAAGTCGTCAGCATACGATAAGCGAGGACCTTCGATAACCAGATGCACGTCATTGAAGAGTATGAAAATCAACGGTCCCAGGTGGCTTCCTTGAGGTATACCTGATGTGGCTGAGAAGCTAGATGATCTGCAATCTCCTATGGGAACCATTAGTTGGCGACCCGTGATATACGAGCGGAACCAACTCAGAAGATCTCAGAATTCAGAAGAAAGTCATCATATCATAGATTCCGCAGAATGTGAAACGGGGTACAATTATTGCCTGGATTGTCCGTACCCCAGACGAGTATCTTGATCGGAAGATTAAATGTAGAGATATCTCTGCCACGCAATCTATCTGCTCAGAGCCACAACATCGTCACCCCCAAGGGCCTGTTCATAAACCACGTAGATTTTTGAACATCGCAACCCCCCCTTCGCAAAGTTTCCTCCATACATTTTTTTTAAATTTTTGTACGGAGCGTAGATTGCCAAACCCCCCCTTCGCCCCAGAAAAGCCTACGTGGTTTATGAATAGACCCCAAGGGTCTGTAGCGGGAAGTTTGCCATCGAGGGGTCAGCATCGGAAAGTACTCACGAAATAGAAGATATAGCCGGCTAAAAAACATCTCATATGATGAATGTGTTTCACAATTAGGTCGAATAGATTTCTGCAAAATTACTCGTTCGGTCTAAGGGCATTGTTATCCTCAAACTCTTTTCCTGCTGACTCTTTTTTTAACCAAGCTGAGAAGTTAACTGCTGGAATACTAATTGAATTGAAGAACATTTTCTTAAATGTTCATGAATTTGGAACAGACTCACAAATTCCAACAGTGATCGATGATGGAGATATTATATGTTATGCGCGCATTAAAAAAACGACTGTTTTTGGATGCACGGTAAAAGAAATTTTAGCAAACCAACTTGCATTTCATTCATTAAGAAATAAGAAACTTTACCAAAATATTCTTACTCCCTGCCGCGCCACCATGCGGCAGTTAGGTGGAACTTTGACCACGGATGAATTCAAGAAGCTTGTAGGCATAATCTTCAGTTCCTTGGTCTCCTTTTTTATCAAATCATCCGTCGTTTTGGCCACGAAATTAATTGCATATACTCTTCTCTTCAAATTGGCTCAGAACTTCTCGATTGGGCGGAGCTGGGGCACGTTGAAAGAGTTAGTATGCTTCCGCACGTTCCGCTTCGCCGGGCAGATCTCTTTGACCAGAATCTTCGGCCATTGTTTCTGGTTTGCCACTTGGTTCTCCGACACGGCTGGCTTGAACTGACGCTTCAGCATGTGCATATCCATTTTGGCCAAATATTTCTTGACCGTTTGGCCGGTCGCACCGACCTCCCGGCCCAATGCACGGAAAGAAATGGCCCTTGCCTTCCGTCTTCCGTTGAGATTCTGTTGAATCCTTCGGTCGCCTCAAAAGGTCGGATGGCCGGAGCTAGGCTTCCGCTCGATAAACACTCCCATCTTCAGAAGTGCCAGAATTTTGGAGATTTTTCCCACTAGTGAGTGGCCCCAACAGCATCCCTACTGTTGGTTTAAATAGGTCCCCAAACTCGATGTTTTAACGTATTCTTGTATTCCATGCCAATAAACTACCCACACTTGTGAGTGGCCCCAACAGCATCCCTACACAGAAAAAAAATATGAAATTTACTTATGATGTAATCTAAACCATCACTGAAAATATGTTACATAATTAATCGTTGAGTATATTTTTCGATTCAAAATACAGTAAATGTCTAGTTCATGGAAAACTGTATCACATTTAAAAAAATATTCTAGCTTGAATTCATATTTGCTTTCGATTAAAAATAAAACTATACGACACGCTTTTATCTTTCCAAGTCGCTTGAAATTTACATAAGCTCAACACAATTTAGCATCACTGCTCAGTTTGTCATGTCAGAATCAAAAAAAAAATTCGCCGTCATATTGTGTACGTCTAGGTTCGGGAGTGAAAAGCTGAATATTCTGAAGTACGGTTTAAGAATGCTCGAAAAAACTATGTGTTACTGTGGAAATTGCAGCAGAAGTGTGTTGGATTTTATGAACCATGGCCGAATTCACCGAAATCAGCATGTTTACAAGTGCCTGGTTAAAAATGCGAACTCTAAAAAAGAGTCATTTGATCCCTCTTTATTATTTGTCGATGTGTGAAAAAAAAAACTATCGAACACAGATAAAATCTTGTGAAGAAAACTTCACAAGACCAATAAATATATTGTTATCAATAACTTTTTCATTTTATTTTTAAAGCAAGAAACAAACAAACATATAATCTGCTTTATAGAATCCCAACAAATTTTACCGGTAGATTAAAGCATATTTTAAATTTACAGCGCTTATTTATACAGTACGAGTAAATTTACAGCTAACACTTTCTGTGCTGTAAATTAAAGATCACGTTAAAATTTCTATTACATATGACTTTGGTAAATTTACTACATCTAAGTCGTCATAAATTTACATGTTTCGTTCGAACTGTGTACTGTTGGTTTAAAGCGGTCCTCAAACTCGATGTTTTTAACGTATTCTTGAATTCCATTGAAATAAACCACCCACACTTGTGAGTGGCCTCAACAGCATCCCTACTGTTGGTGTAAATTGGTGCCAAAACATGAATAACTTCAATGTGCATCTCTGTACAGAGAATAAATCGGGAACATAGTTAAATATCTGATTCGCTGCCGACGTCAGTTGAATTCAGTACACCAAAACGGATCCCGCTGCAAACCCAACCATTTTATCCAACATCCCAGTGATTTCTCGTGGAAGCGCAGAGGTGTTCTCGGCTTCCAATAAAGCGAGTATCACGTCAACATATTCCTACCCATTTCCTACTTGACCTGCATTCGGGCGAGGCCGGCGCCGGTATTGCCTTGGTTTGGGATCACCAGTTTTTACACATTGAGGATGTATGCTGGTCCCAAACATCATCTGTTGGTTCTCTGTGTAATAACTGCTGATCTGGCTCGGGCGGTCAATCATGCTCATCATGCTCATGCTCGTATGCGGCCGACACGAAGGCCACGATGGCCTATTTTGTATAGGCTCGGATGGAGCAGGTTTGAACATAGATCAAAGTTGTTTCACTGTTCTCGCCATAGCTGCCGTATACAAACTGACGGAGCTGTCAAATTTTCACAGTATGTAGGCAACTATTGACTACAGACCGGTGGACTGACCACCAGGTGGCAGGGCAATCGCTTAAAAATTGGAATATTTATTTGCTTTTTTTAATGCACGCTTTATTCGAAGTGTTTCGCGCATAAATGCATAAATGCGACCCCGTTAATCACATTCATCCACCTATCTTAACTCAAAGGTGGTAAAATAAATTAAGTAGAATAGTAAAATATACTCTAATATAGTAAAATATCGTTGTGAAATATTTGAAGAAAATTTTAATTATCTGCATAATTGAGGTGTTGCAAAAATATTTTTCGACTAGTTCTAGGCGTAGTTGTAAGCGAGAACGAAGAAAAATCTGCCTTCTTTATCGGAACCAAATTTAACGCATTTTAACGGTGTTTTCCCCTAATTCCTGTGTTTTAATTTGGATCATGTTGCAGAAATCTAGGCTTTAAGGACCCATTGGTAAGTTAAATTCTTTATCATGGTCACAGAGAAATTCAAGTCCCTTCAGTTAACTATCATCAACCATCAAACCTTAAATCCTGGAACGGTGTTCCCCTCAACCAACCCTTCACCCCCAATCCCCTCGCATCACCCTCAGAACTGCTTTATTTGAATTCTTTCCCACCACAAACAGAACAGAGTCCCAGGCGAAAGCCACACACGCCATGCAACATGGCACAGACCGACCACCCACAGGAATGTGATTACGGTGTACTGAAAATGCAACTTGATGCCGCCTCGCCTACTTTTCCTCCCACAACTTGAACCGTTACCGAACCGTTAATAGCTCGCTCGTGTGCCTAGGGATGGTTGGAAAATTACTGTCATTCTAAACTCTGCCCCCCGGCGCTGCATCCGCAGGGCAAAACGAAAATCACACCACCATGCTCCGAACATTTCCACGTAATTGCATCGTAATTTGGTGCTCTTCAAGGATAATAACTTTATTACCTCCGGTACCGTGGCACGGTTGATCAGTTGATTTCCTCGTTTTGTTTTTAAGTAACTCATTTACGGCTTCTTCGAAGGTTCTCCCGAGCCGGAGGGGACGGTTCACCGATAAACCCTGAATCTCAATTCTGGGTCACCGGACTTTCACCGCAATCATGTTTGTATTAAGGGAATAAAGTTTCCTTCTAGTTAAAAAAAATGGGCCAGTTCTTCTAATGTCCAAGAAAGTAGAACCCCGAAAAAACTTAATTCATAGGTTCGGGGCTGCGGAAGGTTGCCGCAATGCGGTCGCGAGTTTCTGTGCTGGGATTCTGTTCGGAGTGATAAGAAAATTGCTAACGATTGAACCGCATCATCAAGCCGCTTTTCCTTCTACCCGGAGAATAAATGGATGGAAAACTTTTCCCAAACACAATGACCCATTTGAGTGCGCGTGGGGTTGTGTCTCTGGCAGGGCTTCCACCCACTACAGAAGAGGTAGTCTTCGAGGATCATAACGATGGCTGACGGAAACTCGGTAATCCTAATTAGCTTTCGCACGAATTATAATTAGTAGCCAACAAGAACAGAAGGCTTGGAGAGAAATGATTAATGACTGATGCCTAGTGTCCGCCCCATCAAAGGAGGAAGGCCCGGCGTCGGGCAGATAGGCGAATTCGGTAGAAGAGCGGCTTCTTTATCTCAACTTTTGTCCGATTGGGATAGGTTTGTGTGCGGAAATGCCGAGCTCTTCAAGCGATGGCCTTCTAATGGGATGATATTAAAGTGGTCGGGAGTTTGATGAGTCATGGAATCAATTAGACAGTGCTGAATGTTGATCGCCGGTTTTATTGTTGAAAAATTGACGTGGAAAGAGAGTGGAAGTGTAGATATTAACGTAGGACTACGTTTCTCTTTTCTATACCGGGTGGCATTCCAAAATTTTAAAAAATGAGAGCGTTACGCAAAAGTTATACCTCTCGTTCGACTAAACAGAATGACTTCATTCATACACTATAAAAACCACTCACCTATTTTTCGCATTGAAATTTGAAAGAAGTTCCATTAGTATAAATAGGTAAATTTTTCAATTCAAAATAACCTACTTTTGCTCCCATACAAATTTGCATATCAACAGGTTGAAAAATTGGTTTTCCCTAACACGGTCGTAGGAAACGGGTAGCAAATGTATTCTTCTTCTTTAAAATAACTTTGCTTTGTTGCCGGTGCCTGATTTTTCAATTGTGGCCCGTCCCCTATTATTAATTTTGCTTTGTTCTGCATTTTTCGTGACTCCTTCTTTCTTGACTATGCTATCAACGCTAGTATATAGCCGCAGGTTCGCAAGCAGCTTCATGCTGCCGGTTCAAACGAGGCTTTGCAATCCCGCCACAGTCCGTCTGGATGTGGTATGGCAGACAAAGCAATGCCGGATATTTCTCGGGTTTTTTTTTTCATTAGGGCGAATCAAACATTGAGAGATTCTCTCCGGTCTCACTCTCTTTCATTTATTACAGCGCCGTTATAAAACTTTCGAGGGATTCTTTATTTCAGATCGAAACACAACAGTGCTGGCTTGCATACACTACAAATAGTAGAATGAAAAACGTAAAGGTGATTGGAATATGAATGAAAGAGAAAGTAATCAAAAAGAGTCTCTCGATGTTAGATTCGCCTTAATGAAAAAAAACCCCTAAAATAAGTATCCAACGCGTTATTTTATCACCGTTCTTTTCAGGACGATCAATTGACTTAAACAGTAAAAGAGTATTTGTTTGAGTTAAATTTTCATAACTTAAATTAATGGCATAACCCAGAAAGAAAGCACGAAGAAAATAAAACATGAAGCAAAATGTATAAGAGGGGACAGGTTAAAGTGAAATAATAATTCAGCGCCAAAATTAGGCTAGGGCGAATCTACTTTTGTAAACAATGGCCTTCGTAGTTATTTTCTCATGAACAGAAGGCCACAAATACAAATTAAGCACTCTTTAAAGAAACGGAGCTTTATCTCTATCCGCTGATATTTTCAATTTGAATGAATTGTATGATTGGATCTTCTTACTTTTCTTATGCTTTGGTTTTCTGTGGGCATATGAAAATGATGCAATTTGATTCCATACACCCTTTAGAACCGTCGCTTCTCACAAAAACAAGACATGATGATTCCTCGAGCATTTTTTTTTAATATTCCACAGCTAATTACGAAACCCTCTAGAAGATCATGGTTTTCACTATGTGAGGGCTTATCTCATGCAAAAAACCGTCATGGGAGACCAAGAATATGATCAGCTGTGATTGTATCACACTCCGTTTTCTTTAAATTGTCATGTCGTAGAACGTTTATTTGAAGCCACTGAAAGAGGTGTGATACTGGCGGGCTTAGCCGCAATTCACTCTTAGACGAAGCTTGAAGCAATATACTAACCTGGAATCGGTAAAAAAGTGCACTTTTCATGTGCTTGACAATTTTTACATTGTTTGAAATTGAAAATATCCATCTTATCAACATGCTACCCTAGGGTGGGCAGCAATATCTGCTAGAACCAAAACTGCGAGAGAAAGCTTTCGGCAGGCTATGAAATTGAATACAAAGTATTTTGAAATTGAGCGTAGACCTTTTGATTAGCAGTATTTCACACACTTTTGACACACATCCCCATGCGGAGTTTGTTAAGGCTAAAACGGATCCCCACCTTGAGAGGCCTTGAATCGCTGTCGCTTGAAATTTTCTTTCTTTCCTAAGATGTTGGGGTCAATTCTGACCCATTTTTAGGCAACCAGGCTCCTGAAAAACTCTGGATGTGTGGATGAGGGTGCCAACTCACCCGTGCCTTAAGCCCTGGACCCTCCCTGGAACCACCTTTCGGTATTACTCGGGGAGCGGGCTATTGTGCTTGTTAAGCATCTACTATGTCTAACTACTTAGGGCTTAAGTAGTTAGGTGGTATCTGCGACCTGCCGTTGGTCGTTTCGCCATTTCTGCTGGAGATCGAGGACAATCTGGATAGCTACTATGCATACAGCGTCCCAGACGTCCCGGTCCTGGAAAAATTATCCGGAGTCGTGTCGTGACCAATCATGCCGGATCTCGCGCCGTCGAAGCGAGAACATGCGAAAAATACATGTTCCGTGGTTTCCTCAACTCCCGCCCACTCGGTGCATGCGGAGGACTGTGCATGCCCAGATTTGTGCAGATATTGTCTAAAGTAGCCGTGGCTTGACAAAATCTGCGTTAAGTGGAACTTCACTTAACCGTGTCGCCTACCAACCCACCCGAATAATTCTGGGACTGGTCGGTGGGTCCACCGACCTTTGGTGAAGTTGTTTCATTCCCTTTGCCACTTAACCATAGATGCGGCTCTAGTGGTCTTCGAATACCTCTTGTTCCACGTTGTTCGAAGCGTCCTCTTTATGTCAAAGCCTATTGGCATCATCCCCGCTAAGACGCAGACCGCGTCGCGTGATACCGTTCGGTATGCACTATCCACTCTTGGGCACATAAGCCTGTGCGTACTCTCTAGCTTACTAGTGTAGCTCTCGGTACTCAAGGCGATGATCCATGCCGACCCGCCGTAGCTAAGTATGGACAGGGCGACACTGGCCAGGAGTTTGTGCTTATTCCTCGCACCGCCAATTCGACAACATACGGGATAATGCCGATGTAGCCATAGAGGCTTTCTTGCATGCGTAATCGACGTGACTGACAAAGGGCAGCTTATCGTCGATCATGACCCGAAAGATACATCAAGCACCTCTTCGATTCTATTGTGCAGTTACCTGCACTGATCGTCGAATGTTGCTCCGATTTCCGATTATTCACCACCATGACGTCAGTCTTATGGTGGGCTAGCTCCAGTTTTCCGGAACCTATCCATCTCTCCACAATACCAATGGAACGCGATGCCGTTAGCTCGACCTCTTCATTGGATTCATCACATAATATCTCCCGTGTGATGCCTTCCGCGAACCCGACTATCTTCACCCCGTTCGGGAACACAAGCCGTAGTACCTCATCGTACATCGTGTTCCATAGCACCGTACCCAGGGTCAAACCTTGTGGGACGCCTGCGATGATCTGAACACGTTTCTGGCCTACCTCTGTGTTGTATACCAGTACGCGATTCTGGAAGTAGCTTCCAAGAATCTTGAACAGGTACCCAGGAACCTGAAGGCGTGGGAGCGAGTCGGCGATAGTCACCCAACTGGCGCTATTGAACGCATTTCTCGCGTCAAGGATGACCACTGCACAGTAGTGTACTCCTCGCCTCTTGCGTTGGATTGCCACTCAAAGTAGGACGTCCTCCATCTGCGGGCGAATGGAGTGGATGCTCCTTCTTCCGCACGCTGCCTTGTTTTGTGGACGATACAATAACGAACCGCCAAATGGTCGCTATGCGTGAAGCCATCATCCATCCTCCAATTGCTATGCAGCCCAGGACTGCTAAATGTTATATCGATGATCGATTACGCTCCGTTTCTATTGTAGGTACTCTTGGTACCCACGTTGGCTAGGTCCACATTGAGCCTAGCCAAGGTCTCCAGAAGAATCTGGCCCCTGGGGTTAGTAAGGCGGCTCCCACTCGAGCGCTCCAGCGTTGAAGTCCCCGCTATTACCAACAGGCTTAGATGCCAGTTACGCTCGAGCTTGTTTGAAAACTGTTCAACGACCATCTTGGCGGAGCGTAGCAGCTGAAGAACTTCCATTCACTTCTACAACCGCGAAGCCTTCGTTTGTGGTTGATACAACCCCCTGAACCGGGTACTTGACCGTCGTCCATAATGCCGCCATATTGTAACTATCCGTAATCCAGTTGCCGTTACCGGCTGGGATGCGGTATGGGTCAGATATTATGGCGCTATCCAATGCCTACTCGCGAACTGTCTGACACAGCAGCTGCTGGGCGGCCTCACAATGGTTCAGGTTTAGTTGGGTTACCTGCATTACGATTGGCTCGTTGGTTGGAATACCTTAACGGCCGGGCACTTGACGCTTCCATATGAGGGCGTCCTACATTATCCGCTTCTTGGAATTGCCTGGTGCTGTTTCGCTCGGGGACTGCCTAGCCCGCTTGGAGGTCCCTACCCCCATGGTAGATGGGGTGGAGTCTCCCAATGAGACGGCTATCACTCTCACCCTCTCTTTGGCTGCTAGCCGAGCCAACTATTTGGTACTTCGCTGGTCTATGAGCTTGGCTTCCAACGCTTCCCTGTCCTTGCATGCAGCCTGCACTGTCATGCGTAGCCTAAGGAGGCTAAGTTGTTGTTGCGCGATGACGTAAAGTCAATAATCGCATCCAACTGCTTGGACACCTGCATCACTTTAGGAAGGGTTTTCCGCATCCTATCACATGGCATCCAGCCATGAGTTTACACTGGCCTCACTTCCGCAATGGCCACGCCGATCACGCTTTAGGTGGCCACACTATCTATCGCGATGCCAGTTGAGCCCCGACCTTCCGCGGAAAGTCTTCAGGTCACTATGCCAGGGCTGAGGTCACCACCGGTTCGGGTTGGATTCAGCAATGTGTGTCCCTACGGAAGAATACAACTGGTCCACATATAGGTCGACAGAGACGAAGTTTTAGTTTAGCTGTGTTAACAGAAATGCATATAAAACATTTCAAACTCATTGTAAAGAATTGACATCTTCAGCATATTTCTCAACGTTTAACGAATCGTCTTTCGGTATCATCAAATTAGTTCCAAATCGTGCTGCAGAGATGGCGCTGCAGTCTATCTTTGCCAAATGAAGTTCTCGAGATTTGCCGTCTTCGGCAAAGTTGTTTTGGAAATATAAAATCAGGTCATTTGCATTATGAGATTAGTTACAAATTTTGCCACGTAGATGGCGTGGCAGTTTATCTTAGTCAAATGAAGCTTTAGAGAGTTGCCGTCCTCGCAAAAGTTGATGAGAATGTATAATGTTGTCTTCCTGTTCATCTTTGCCAATTGAGGCTCTAGAGAGTTGCCGTTGAGAGTGGAAAATAAAGACATTTGAAATAATCACATTTAGTTCCAGATCGTACCGCCGAGATGGCGCTTCAGCCTTTTTTTCCAAACGAAGCTCTAGAGAACAATGAACTATGTCACAATGAGAAACTTTGCTCAAGACGATAACTCTCTAGAGCTTCTTTTGACAAAGATAAACTGCAACGCCATCTCTGCGGCGCAATTTGAAACTAATCTGATCTTATCTAATCTCACACTAACGCAGCTAATTCTTGAAAGCATCCTGAAAAATGATGGTTTTTTGAATACATCATTTTTCTTGTCATCGGCCAGGCTAACTGTGTCGCAGAGAGAATTCCAAGAAATAGAGCGATTCCAGGAAGATCTAAAATCGCTCTACAACTCTGAATCAAGGAAGGAAGAAAGCGTGGACCTCCCGTACCAAACGCTTTAATGTAGAGTTAAACAGTGTAATAATTTGTTCCTTATCGTTGGGAGCACAGATGCTGGAAAGATTTGTTTGTGCTCCTTTTGCCTGTGGGTGAAGTTTTGAGATTGAAATTTAAAATTTACATCATAAAGCATGAGCATGATTGACCGCCCACGGATGCTACTGCGCTAATGCCAGATCAGCTGTATTTATACAAAGAACCAACAGATGATGTTTGGGACTAACATACATCCTCAATGTGTAAAAACTGGTGACCCATTTTAAAGCAACAACGATGTCGGCCGTGCCCGAATGCTGGTCAAGTAGGGAATGGGAAGGAACGTGTTGACGTTATACTTGCTTTGAAGGAAATCAAGTCGAGGAATCCTCTGCAATTCCAAAAGAAATCACTGGGATGTTGGATAGATGGGTGAAGGTTAGCAGCAGGGATCGTTTTGGTTAACGATACGCTGTTTACTGAAAAGAGACAAGCATAACGAAAAATAAAACAAAATAAACAAAATAAAACAGAATATTAGATATTGTCTTCAACATTTGGTAGAAATGAACTATTTGTTGCTGGAAAACAAACAAAATTAAGAACAAAGATATAAGTAGAATCTTTGTAATCCCTCGGATGTTTGATGAGCTTAGGGCTGTCCACAAACCACGTAGACTTTTCTGTGGTAGGACGGGGGTTGACAAAGTTTCACAAAATTGTATGGAGAAAAGTCTACGAGGGGCAATGATTTTCAAAAACAAGTCTACGTGTTCTATGAACAGGCCCTTACCCATTTCTCTCAAAATATATTAAGAGTGATTGTTACGGGCTGTCAATGGTTGATTATAATCTGTAATGTTTTGTATGCGAAATCAAAACCTCCTTCCCTTTTAGCAAATTCCCAGCGGTCAGTGGTCTTCAACCAGTGGTCACCACCAATGCATTTTGAGACCATAACCTTTCAAATGGGGAATAAACATTGTGTCAGGTTGTATTTTCACAATTCTAGAAAGGGTTGAAACCCGGGTCAATATTAATCCTAATGTCCTATGTGTCAGTTTTTTTAAACCTGAGGAAAGTTAAACACAAAACTCAAAAACGACAGTGACTTCTTGTGTGAATTTGCCAGTCCATGAATGCTGCAGTGCAACAAATATGGATTAGCAATTTAAAACTTGAAATTGTCTTCAAGATTTGTTTTCAGAAAAATTCAAAGATATGGAGTTTATCTGCTCAACACATTATATTCTTGTTTAAAGACAGAGAATGAAAACCACCGGTGGAGATGCTCTTAGTCTATAGGTCATCGCCGAAATCAATCGTCAACCGAGTAACAATAATAATTCAAACCAAAAAACTCTCGCGGTTCAAGTTCACAAACTTCCTGTTCTGTTCCGAAATCGATCCCAGGCACGCTTAGGACATCCAATCGCGCCTTTCTGCTCATCAATCTTCCACGACCATCACACACGCACTCGCACCGAGTGTTGCAATAAATCTAGCCTCCCCTCCACAAATTGCTCCACATGGGCCATAAATTGCCAAACACTTTCGCAAATTTTGTGGCACTCCCATAATTCGCCCAATTCACGCTCCACTACCTTAGAGGTAGGCACTTATGATATCATTTGTGAGATTACTTATTCGGCCTGGCCGTTATCGCCGTCCTCGCCGTCGGTGCCTAATTGTTATAATCAAGAATCCCCCAAACTAGCAGCAAGATCGTAAAATCAAGATGTGCGTACTTGCAGCTTTTTCACGCCAATCCCCAGCTTTCGCCATTCGCCCCAATCGCACAAATCAAATTAAGCGTGTAAAGTGGCCATTATTCGCCCTTTCTCTGGCTGTCGGACCACAATCGTTGACCATCGTCAACGTTGTTACTGCTGCTGCTGCTGCTGCTCTGCTTGGCGAGGGGCATTAATTATGGCTTTACTTTCGAGAATCCTAAACATTGCCAATACAACCCCAGCGGACGAATGAGAGCAGTGGCAATATTAATGGCCGTGGCCCTGGACCTCAAGGGTGATTGACTTCGCGGTGCTGCCGTTAGCCGATTGATCGAGCACTGCTAGCATCTGCGAGGGGGGGGGTTCGAACGATTTATTTCTATTCTGATATTGAGAAGGAAAATAGAAATGTGACTTGCAATTTGATGAGGGTAGGTGTGTGGGATTGATTTTTTTCCGAAGTAAAGGGTTTTAAGTGTTTCACATCAAACGAACGAGTCAATCGATGGGGATCGAAGTAGTCTGGTTGGGGGTGGATCATGAACACTCATATTTCAAGGATTCGGATCTGGGGACCTTTTGAATGACCAATTGTCGGATTGTTAAATGTGAGACGGAACTTGAACTCATTTAATCTGAATCATAATAAGCCACCGAAACAGCAGAAATAAGCTCCAAAACTGGGTCAATGCCAGTCGACAAGTGTGCGGAGTTGGATTTTCCTTTCCACCTTTTGGTTCCCCATAGTGAACCCCTTGGTGAAACAACAGAATGCGTAATTGAATGTCAATCACATGAAATATCATTAAACTGACCGAAGGCGCCAGTCTTGGTCGCGAGAAACCGCGTCAAGGACATCAAAATCACCGCCACCCAACGCGTTTGTTCAAGGGGACAGTAATAATAAATGCATTAAGTGTCCCATTCAGGGGAAAACGGCCAAACAAATATAATCGAGTGCCGTATTTCCGTTCGGTTTCTTCCGTCGAAAAGTCATTTTCTTATATTTTTTTCTTTTGTTTGAGACAACATCACCGCAGATGGCCTAGCCTGACCGTGCCCAGAATGAAAGTCATACTTTCCCAATTACAGCAGGCGGGGCCTTCTTCGGCGGAGTTCATCGGTGCGAGTGTCAGATATGATTTGGGTGGAAAAATTGAATCATAAATCTTGACAGGGCCAGAGGCAGCTTCGAAAAATAACAGTTACAATGGAGAGTCTATGAAAACATCAGCACCATGTTGCCATTATCCGTTGCGGGCAGATGTGAGTGATTCGACGGAATGAAAGTCATTGATGGAGGGAAAATTTGGCCTGATTGTCGTGTGAACGGTTGAAATATTGATGGATGGATGTGGGGGTTTGGGAAACGGCGTTGGTTGTAGTGGAAATTTAAGGGGGCTTAGAGTGCTTTAAGAAGCGGTTATTTTTCCCCCCTAAATTCATGATAGAATCGGACTCAGGTGGTCGCTTTACTATCGGTATGGATCATCAACGGAGGTAATCAATTAAAACATATGAGATCCCATAGATTATCTAACTGCCTTCGTCAAATGGGTCACAGTAGCCGATTGCTGATATTGGCGAATGTTCAGGGGTTTCAAATTTTAGCAATTATTTGCACTTAAGGTGAAAGTTAATGAATTTCCGTTGCTCTGACTTCACACCCATTCGAGCCACACCTAAATTCAAGTTGCATCGTGATATTGGTCATTTCCGTAAATGATGCAAAATAGCAAAATCTAGAAGTATTGAAATCGTGCGACATGCAATATTGATGAAAATTATTATTCTCATCAGCTTATTATTAACAACATTTCAATTATTATTCAAACTAAAATACAAACGCTGATTGATATAATAAAAAATAAAACATTATTATAAAATAATTCTGATGATAAAAATTATTAGCATTGGTAGAACGTAGGTCATCTATCCATTTTATTATTATTATTATGATATTTATATTTGTAACAACATAAATATTATTATGTTAATATAGATTGTCATAACAATCATCATATGAATAAAATATATAATAATTAAAATTTTCATTATGATGATTATTTTAGACTTCATTCAAAATATTATAATAATTATTATCACTCTTACGATTATTAATATTATTACTGTTATTATTATTATTATTATCATTATTATTATTTTATTATTATTATTATTATTTTTATTATTATTTTTTTTCTATCAATAATTTGGTTATCATTTCTGTTTCGGTTATAGTTTTAAGTATTGAAATTATTATTTTAAATATATTTTATTATTGTTTATTTTGTTATGAAGTTTTATGTGAGGATTATAATGATTTCTACGATTATTGCGATAGTATTACCCAAGTAACACGAAATGTTTAACTGTATGCATTTTTGCTCTAATGTGACAAATAATAATGTTGCCGTTTCGGTGATTGAAAACTATTTAGGATACTACTATAGAATTGAAACAGCGCAGAAGGTGGAGCCTATGAAACATAATTTAAGTTCGACAATGGTCATAAACAAAAATAATCTTGCACTCCAGTAAAACAAAGCATAGTCGGTTTTCAAATATGAAGTCATGGACTAGGTTTGAACCATAAACTCTAAGCTTAGAAGATTGGTCTTCTTATCACTCGACCATTTCAACATGTGAGAAATGGAACAATTAGAATCCCCTTAGACCATAACATTGTTATTTAAATCAGCGCCCATGTGATAGGGGAAATTGTTACTCTTTTTAACATAAGAGAATTCAGGAGTAGGAAAGTTAATAAATCAAAGTAAATTAAATGGATTTCCAATACTTTTATGATCGGTCGATTACACTTCAGTTTTTGCGTCATTATACAAGCAATTGTATCCGTGCAAATAATGTTTGTTGTGCAAGGCAACAGCAATATTATTTTTCCATCATACCGGCATAATCGAATTAGGTTCTTAAATGTTTCAGCGGTAAACATGAATGTGATATAAATAGATTGTTGATAGTTATAAGTCTTATTCAAAAGTACAGAAGGTCATTCGACGTCCAATACGACACCAACAAAACATACCTGACTAGTTGTGTTGGCAAATGACATTTCACGAATATGTTTGTTTCTTAAAATACGGAAGACATGTGTTGCTACATTTGTACAACATAATATGCAAACACGCAATTGCTTAAGACGTTAGATGTAAACAAACATGTCCTAACTCAAAACATCAAACAGATATATGACATAATAAATGAGTCTAGTTTCGAGTAGCATGAAACGTACATCTACATTACTAAACAAGTCAAATTGCACTTTTATAGATCTACAGAATGACATATGGAAAATATAACTTTTCGATTTATGTTTTTGGTGCTACTTGGGTTAATATATAGAATTGAATTATAATAGAATTGACATAACAATTATTATCATCATTTTGAATATTATTAAAATTGCTTTCATAATTTTGAATATTATATAATTTTTCACTAAGATTAGTAGAATGGTTTTAATAAGAAGTATTATCATAAATACTAATATTTTTATTGTTATTATTATTATAACTATTACTATCGAAGATATTTAAATATTAAAGCAGTAGATTAAATTATTTATTCATTGTTTCTGCTATAATTTTCATGGTTATAATAATAATAAAAGTTGTAATTAGTATAACATTAAACATTATCAATATATTAATTACTATGGTTATCATTATTAAATTATTTATGTTGTATTGATATTTTTATGAAACAAAAATTCATTGAAGATCTCTTCAAGAGTTATTATTACTATTACTGTAAATCACTGCGATAATAATGACTATTATGATTATTCATATCATGATAATCATCAATATACATTATTCCTATCTCTCTTGTTTTTATGATGATTTTGATAATTTTATGTATTCTCATGAACATTTTCATCATAAATTATCTTATGATGCATATGTGTTGTTATGATCATAATGATTACAATTATTAATAATATTTAGCATATATATATATTTTATAATTTATAATAATATATTTTATATTTATAATAATATATTTTTAATAAATATATTTTCATTATTACTATCATGATAACTTTGAATATTTTCGATTCAACTTTATAAGAATGGTATTAACTATGATAATTATTAATGAAATCAATTCTTCCCAATTTAATATGTTGGTTAATGAAAATGCATTGATTTTTTTGCTGATTGTAATGAAAACATCAATTTTGTTCAATATTATTCAGCTTGTTTTATTTAACTAATTATGATTATGAAAAAAAAACTGATTTTTATGGTAACCATTGTGAAAAAGTTGTTTATTATCACTAACTTTATTGTGATGATAATTATTTGAATGTATTTTTTCTCGTTAATTCCATAATGATGATTTTAATTATTTTTACTCTTATGATTGTTGGGTTTCTGCTTATTATGATTTTGATAATAATGATGCATGTCATTATTATGATTATTTTTTATATGCGTATTATTTTAATCATTTTAATTTGAAGGATTTTGAAAATGAATATTATGGTGAAAATAACTAGTTTCGTAATAACTATCATGAAAGTGTATGGTTTTGATTTTGATAATATTGGTTAGAACGGTTATTATACATAAGATCATTTTTTAAATAATTACAATTATGATACATAAGATAATTATTATTATGACTATTATGATTTGAATAATCAATATAAGTTTTGAATAGTAATGTTGTGATCGTTATTGCTATAAATGATATTTTAAAGATTATTATGATAATTAAGATTTTGGTGATGAATATTTAATAGATATTATTACTTTTTCGTTTTTTGTTTTGACAATTTATGTTTTTATTATTGTTAATTGTTCGAATATTTTAATTTATATTATTGTTGTGATCTATATGATTGTTGTGATAAGTATCTCGAAATATCTCGAACCGGTACATTAAAGTTCAAAACAAAAACAACATCTCAGGTGTTCCACTACAATGCAGTCTGATATTTGACAATCACACTCCTTTTTCTTTCTTGGTAAAGTCAAAAGCGTGAACTACTTTACACTATTAGCATATAGCCTGTTGTCGCGTTAGTGCTCTAAATGTACTTCCACAATTATTATCATGGAGATTTCAATTCTAGTTCATATAGTTTCTCCCGAGATTATAGAAATTAAAATTTAAACACGTATTCTTAGAAATATATATGTTTAAGATTTATTAAATCTCACAAATTTATTGTCGATTGCGGTAGTTCAAACAACGGAAAAATAATATTCCTGTTTTTGAAATGCATTATTGAAATCTTACTGTCAAATGACAAACTTCAATTCATAAAAGTTATTGGACGAATGTTTATCTAGGGAAATTATTCAGATCTGCACATTGAAGACAAAATAAGCGTACCTGTCAAATGCAATTGACAAGTTTTCAAAGAGTTCTGGATTTTGTATCTTGTTACAAAATATGTCGGAATTTTATTTTGACAATGTTTCATCGGATCATGAGCTAGAATTTCTGAAATACTTGATTTTCCTGGAAAATTGATAACGCAACTTCATATTCGTCAACATTTTAACCTTCTCAATGAATATTTAAAAAAAAAGTGATAAATTTGATTATGTTGTTCAAAACTTTCATGAAAATAATTGAAATTATTTTAATTCATGTTAGGATTAGTATTATCATAATAATTATTGTTATTATTCTAATTATTATTTCATTTATCATTACGATTATTTTATTGGTCGTTTATTGATTTTGATCTAAATTTAATTTACTTCATGATTTTAATGATAATGATAATGGTAATGTTTGAGCAATCTATTCATGATGATTGATAAATCTGATCATAATGATGATAAAATTCTATATAATGATAATTTTGTCCATTATTATAATAAAAATATGATGAACATAATGATTATTATAATTAATCAAATCACTCTTTGTATCATAATAATTAAAATTATTTAAATAACATTGAATAGAATGTTTAATACAGTTACTATGGTTATTAGGATCTATATTTTATATAACAAAAGTTCAACTCAGTGGACGCAGTGGTTCTACGCTCCAACAAAAAAAGACCTGGATCATAATAATTAAGATAATTATGATGATTATTATGATAACTTTGATTTTTATAGTAGTTCAGTTCGATATTATAATGCTCACGACAATTATAACAGTATTGAGTATTATGTTTCAAGATTCTTATGATTACTTATATTATGATAAATGTGATGAATCAAACTATAGTGATCATTGATATTTTTATGAATATTTGACAATTATAGTATAAACAGCCATAAACATATTTTGATTGGCTTTTCCTTTAATTTCCATGATTATATATATATGTTTACGATAAACATGATTATCAAAAAAAATTATTTCTTCTTTACGTTTATTTTTTTTGATAATGATGGGTGCTTATTTTGATTAAATTATTACAATGAAAATTATGTCATTATGGTTATATGATAATTGTTAGTTTATTTATAAGTATCAAAATGTTTTTCTATGATTGTATTATGATTGATTGAAAATTATTGTATTATGATTGAATTGTTAGTGATATGTTTTGATTTATTAATTTTGTTCATAATGGTTAAGATTATGATTATTGGTATGGCTATGATTGCCAAGATAATTTTGCTTTATTGAATATTATGATGACAATATGACTATTGCTAAGTATCTCATTATTATTTTCACCGCAGTTTTTATACTGATTACAATTTTACCGTCACCGTTGATACCATTAGAAGAATTAGATTCTTTTGCAAAAACAAATTGTGGATTTTCCATACACAATATCAAATTGTAAGGACCACCGCGAAAGATATTCAGAACACTTCAAGTGACTCATGAACTACATACTAAAAACTCATACTAAAAAGTTGTTTCTAAATATTTGCATTTGCATGCTATCATTTCTAGGAGTTGCCTCAATTGTGCGCTCATCCAAAAAGACTAGCGTCCCAACCCAATTATCGTAAACATTTTAGAATAAGTTGTCTGAATTGCGATGAGGAGGGTATATTTGACTCATAGAACAAGTCACATGTTAAATAAAACTGACACATACCTAACATCGTTAGTTTCCGTCTGAAGGAATAATCCGGAGAAGATTGGTACGGTTGGACTATCTCATTCGATAGTAACTATAGAGATATCGGTGCTGAAGACTGAACTGTTCACTACATACTACCATATCTCCAGCATATGCATGTATTCCTGTTCTGCCGACACGAGTCATTCCATCTGTTACTTTGATTAGGCATTTGCTTTCACAAACTTCGACTTGCTTTCTTTCCAATCCACTCAAACAATCGTCTACTCTTTTTTAGCTTTCTGAAAACCATTTTGAGTGTCTAAACTCACTGAGTTGCTTCTGAAACAATAAATGCTAAGACTATTTTACTTTTGACTCATCAAAATATCGCAATTTTAAAAAGTATAGGCATATTCATAATTACCTAAATGTCGTTTTTATATATGAATTATTTCTATCGTTCATTGATGCATTGATTCAAAATATATTGCATTATTCAGTGTTATAATTCAAGTCATTGCATTCGTAAGCAATTGCTGATGATGATTATGTAACATTTTCCACTGCAATTAGAGATAATATATCTCACGACACTTATCAATTGCAACAAATCGAACAAGTCATTTGAAAGCTTGATCATGATCTCGCTGCTGATGGTTTATTTTGTATTTTCATTCCGGCACCCGTTCTAACGAATGGGATATTTTTTCACTTCTATGCTTTGTGCAGATGTTCTACATCTCACTGTTCTCCCGCGTGGGTACGACTCAGAGCACATATACATGCTCACGGGTAGCGTATATGATTAATCGAAGTAATTTCAAAGATTATGGGTTGTGCTAAAAAAATGGTTTCTAGCTTTACTATGCAATTTACAAGTATGTTGTGTTTTTACAAAATACTTCATTATTTTATAGACAATAGATGTATTGAATAAAAAATATCACATTCATACTAAATAATTGAATTATTGATGAGCAAAGTTGTCAAACTCGATAATTTTCGCAACAAGTTTGGGCTACAAGAATGGTTTTAGGAAATATGAGAAAAGATATCTATTTTTTTTTCAAACCACAGGATGGCAAATTTAGTTGACTAACTTCAAGTGGAAACAGTTTTCAGAAAAAGTGTTCCATTGTTTTTTTTAAAATTCGAGAAAGAGAAACATGAAAAATCTCTCCACTTTCGCCTTAAGGGCTCATGCTGCATCATTCTTGATGACAGTCATTACCTCAACATTTTAGATTTGATATAATTCAGAGTCTGTACTAGATATTGAAAAATTAATCACATCAGTTTAGAATGCTTACTTCGCTGTGAGCAATCTGATAGAGTTCGATTTGATGTTCATTCCATTAACAATCGGGATTTATCAATTTGAAATAGCAAGGTGAGTTTGCGAGAGCGAGATAAAAGATAGGAAAAAATACATGGAGCAGCGATTCACCTTAACATGCAAATTTCATGACGCTATTCGCTTAGTGAGTTTTCGTGATTCAGCTCGACAAAATACGAAAGGCGGATGCAAATCGTGCAATGTTTCCGTCGGCTTCAAATTAATCACAAATTAATAGTGTTTCAGGTAAATGTATACAATTTCATTTCAAACCCTGAGAAACAAACCTGAACATGAAAACCAATTATTGGTAATGATATTTTTAGAACAGCTTGAGGAAATGCACTTTCCGTTCTGAAAGGTTGCAGAAAACATATCCTAATGACTTTCTTGCTTTGGAGTGAGCCCTGAAAACACAGCGATAACGAAGCTTTCTGTACAGTTTGCAGCAAGGCCTTCACACTATCCCAAGGATTCCAGGCTTTTTGAGCAGCACTTCGATCTAAATGAAATTTTGCTCGTATATTGGTTTCTAC
This sequence comes from Aedes japonicus, assembly GCA_034211315.2. Lineage (NCBI taxonomy): Eukaryota > Metazoa > Arthropoda > Insecta > Diptera > Culicidae > Aedes > Aedes japonicus. The sequence goes on along the minus strand of JASCZW010004008.1, from coordinate 7,648 downwards.
CCAAAATTACGTGTTCAAGAAAAAACCAAAATTATCCTGACTAATTTTCTGGCAGGGTAAGTATTTAAACTGTAGATTTTAATTTTTGAAAAAAATTTTTTCGCGAACGACTCATCTTATCAAAATGTTGACATAGAAAAAGTTGTAGGTAATGAAGTGTTCATCAAGAATAAAAATACACTGAAGCTAATAAATTCGTACTGAAGTTATGCTCTTAAAATTGGCGAAGATTTTTAGATGGTCTCTTCTTTAATTTTTAATTTATTGTTTTAAAATATATTACTGTCAGGTCGCCGTGGGTTTTTCAAAATATTATTTTTATTGTTTACCGAAGAGTTTTGCATATTTTGCATCGGAACAACTAAGCATGTTAAAAAGACTCATTAGCAAGTGATATTTGCAAAATAAATCGGCTTCCAACACTGCATTGACGTTTAAATTTGTTCACAGTCTTCGCAATCTGGTGCGCATCGTCAGTCTTAAGTGAAAAGCACAAACTGCGCTCGACGAATTTAAGTGACTTACAAACGTCGTGTCTTGGTTTTATTCTCTACATCTCCGTACAATTGAAGAATAAGGTTTGTATTTTAGTTTCACACATGGATCGTAGCCGTAAATGTGGTAAAACAAACTTTTGAATCGAAAAAAAGAATGCACGGTGAATGGAGCCCCCGCAAATTTGCAGTATCCATTCACCGTGCTTTGAGTTATATGAAACATGATTTCAAGGTATTCATCAGGATGAATCAGAAGAAAACTCAAAAGCAACGCTATTCCGGCGACGACCTGGAAAAAGCACTCGATGCCGTCCAGCGTGGATCGTCTGTAAGATCCGACGGTCGGGAATTTTGCGTCCCGGAGCAAACTGCGTGATAAAATCCGCCATAAATCCGCTTTCGGATCAAAACCAGGAAGGACGTGGGTCCTTTCAGCGGAAAATGAACGGAAGAAAGTGGAATGGATTGAGCACTCTGCACGTTCAGGGTTCCCAATCACACTCAAACGGCTCCGGATCAGCGCGTGGGACAGTTCATCAGGCTCAGGAAACTGAAAACTCCATTCAAAAATGAAATCTCTGGCAAAAAGTGGATGAAGCTGTTCGTCAAAAGACACCCTCAGGTGTCTCCCAGGAAATCCAACGTTTTCGGAAAACACAGAGCCAGAGTGACGGATAATCAGGTAAGAAATTGGTTCCAAGACTTGCTGAAGACGCTCAAAGATGAGGGACATGACCACCTGCTGCAGTTTCCACATCAAATTTTTAATTTGGACGAATCTGCTTTCCAATTGGTTGTGAGAAACAAAAAATACTTGGCTCCAAAGGATATCAAACATGTTCAATCAGTTTTTGGCAACAGTGATAAGGAGAACTACACAGCTCTTTTCGCTAGAAAGCTGCTCCCACCTTTGATTTTATTCCCATACAAACGTCGCCTTCCAGGAAAAATTGCTCGAAGTGCTTCTCCTGATTATGGCGTCGGTATTACTGAAAGCGGCTGGATGACAGGAGATGCCAAATTGTACTGATTGCTTTGTATCCGAATTCCACGCAAATCACTCAGCCGCTTGACGTGAGCTTTTTTGGGCCACTCAAAAAGTTTTGGGAAGAAACAATCCTTGCTGAACGTAGTAGTCGTGGTGTCCGGACAATCCTTAAAGCGGAGATCTGCCCATTTATGAAGCGGACTTTGGATGCATTCACTGGTAAGGAAACAGCGATCAAAAATGGGTTCAGGAAGAGTGGAATTTATCCATGGAACCCAGATGCGGTAGACTATAAGTCTCTGCCATCTAGTGCTGGCCATGAATCTGCGGCTTCAAATGCGGAAATCGCTGGATCTGAACCTCTGGAACCTGAGGAGATCAAGTTGTTGGAAGCACTTGAAGGCGCTGACGTTAGGCAGTTCGCTGAGTTTCAGAAGGCGGATATTTGATTTGGACCTGTTCTATTTATGGCAAGCAACGATGAAGATTATCCAGCTACACTGCCGTTATACATAATTGTCCCATGGTCATAGGATTCCATATACATGAGAAGATATGCTCACAGCTACATACAATACCTGCTCGTCATCCTAAGGACCCTGCCACAATTGAATGCGGAGATGCTGTTAGCTCTGCTACAAATGGTAACAATTGTTGTGTTAAATTAAAAATTGATTTTTTAAATAAAATTCTACTGATCTTCTTGAACAGTTGCTGATTCCACAATCGAGAACGACGGCAGTACATCAGGCTTGTCGCTAATCGAACATGGAGATCCGTTACCAGATTCAGAAGATTATGCGTTTCATAAATCCTTCTCTGTTCCAACTTCTGGAATCCCTGGTCAAGCAGAAGAAAATCGAAAAACCATTCATCCTCCATCGGTCGCCACAAGCAAAGCATTCGTTGAGTTTATGGAAGCAAACGAACTAGAGAAGAAAGCAGTTCAGGAAGCGAAGGAGCTAAAGCGGAAGGAACGTGAGCAGAAACGCGCCGTCAAGCATACTGAAGCAATGGTGAAGAGGCAGGAAAAGGATAAGAAAAGAAAAATTGCTGATTCTCTGACGAAGGCTTCAAAGGCAATGATGAAGCGGAACTAAGTTTCAAAACCGTTTTATAACTGAGAATTTACGTTTTTTTTTTTATATCGACATGAATTTGATTGGATTTGATAAGGAAATCGTTCAAAGATTGTACATTTGATGTTTGAACTGAATAAAACCATGAGTTACACACGTTATTTGATGATCAAGATGCTATTTTGCCGAAATTGAATGAAAATACTAGATGCAAGGAGACCCTAATGTACCTTATAAAATGATTCACAACAATTTCCTAAGTTCAGATAACAGTAGTTTATGATTTTAACTTGAATCATTATAACAAATGAATGTATTTAGCGATACACTCATTACTGTGGTTGCATTTGGTGAAAAGAAAGACCCTTAAGTCTCGCCATATTTCCTTAAATTCACGGTGAATGGCGACCTGACGGAATGTTTTGGAAAATATTGAAAATGATTTTTTTTTTATTAAAATATACCGAAAAAAGATTTTCTGCATCATTTCCAATAAAAAAGCATATGGAAACTTTTTTATCGTAAGCCAAGCCGTTATTAAGTTATTGCGAATTTAATTTAATTTTTTTTGCAATTTTTTGGCCCTATTTGATTGTTAGTCGTGATGTGCACAACAAAATGTATCTTTCATAATAGATAATGGAAAAATAGGCAATTTTTCCTCAGACAGGACGCGATGGAAAAGAATTAAGTTGATGCTTTTGGATATGTGTGTGTTTCGGATAGTTTTGTTTAGGGAGATAAGAAGCAGTATTTCATACAATGTTGTTTTTTTTTCAATTTCCGTTAAATTTATTATATTTCAGATCAGTTTAATACATTAAATATTTTGTGTTCATCGTTAAAATAAGAAAATACCTTAACTGCAATTTGGTTATTTGAAACTGGAATGTAAGAATGATATATTTGAGTTCCAACAATTGATTTTTCTTTGTTAAAAATCGGATCAAATTCCTTTGATCGGTCTCTGATCCGTGGAAACATAGCAAAATGTCATTTTTGTTTCATGATCCTCTTAGCGATTATTTGACCAGTCATAAAGTTGGCTAGCATTCGTTATAGGATATTTGTGTTGCTTAGCTAAACTTGCTCTAGTTGCCATTCTCTTAAGAGTACCTTCGATCCCATCTCAAGGATTCAATTTCCAGTATTATGCCTATCTTCAAAGCCACAGAGGCTAGTTTTTTCTATTGCGACGCTGCTCCGTCATAAAAATAATATAGAAGCAGAGCAAAAAAACAACATGAGCATGATTGACCACCCGAGGTTGCTACTCCGTTGTGACCAACAGATGATGCTTGGGACTAACATACATATTAGATGTTTAAAAACTGATGATCCCAACCTAAGGCAATCCGGCGCCGGCCTCACCCGAATGCAGGTCAAGGAAGGAAAGGGTAGGAATATGTTGACGTGACACTCGCCCTATTGGAAGCCGCGGAGTCCACTGCACTTCCACGAGAAATCAATGGGATGTTGGATATCAGGATTGGGTAGCAACAGGGTTCGTTTTTGGTTAACGGTAAGCTTTCAATTCAAATATTTGAAATATTAGTACCGATTTCCGATTTGAATCGGTTCAAACCAACAGTAAGGATGCTATTGGGATCACTCACAACATTGCTTGTGATTGTGGTTTTTCATTGAGAAAATAAAGTGATTTTTATTAATGCTGAAAAGACGATTTTGACCGGTTTAAACCAACAGTAAGAATTCTATAGGAGCCATTCACAAAGTGTGATTGTGGTTTTTAATTGGGAAACTAGGAGATGTTTTTCATTGCTAGAAAGCCAATTTGGACTGATTTAAACCAACATTAATGATGCTATTGGGATCACTCACAGAGTGTGATAGTGGTATTTCATTAGGAAAACCAGGCAATTCATCTCAACATCTAAGAGCCAACTTCGACCGATCTACACCAACAGTACGGATGCCGCTCGAGTCACTTACAAAATGGGACAGTGGTTTATTTGTTCCAGGATAGGGTAGCCCGACGAGCATGGCGAACGAATAATTTGGATCACAATTAATTATGTAACCACCACCGACCCATCTTACCCGGGGAACCACGACTTTTCATACTCACTCGATCACTCGCGCAACGAACAACAGGCAACCGAAACAATAGACAAAACGCTACACACTACCAAAATGTCGTGTAAATTATTGTCTCCTGAGACCGACACATGCAAGCGTCCTTTAGCACATAAGAATGAGTTGAAAGAGATGAGAAAATAAATTCAATCAAACACATCTTTTGTCGAATTGTGTATGTGTCCGTTTCCGAAGACATAATTTTACACGAAATCTTTCTTCATGTTCCTCGACTTTTTACAAACATGAATTACACCTTGTGTAAAGTCCATAATTTCTCAATGTGTACACCCGATAACAAAATATTGCGGAACAAAGTGTTGACACAACCGATTCAACCAATCGAACTGATGGTCGACGCAAACCTATTAAAAATAAATTTTGTTAATATACATACAATGGGTAACAATTACCTGTCTTGCTCCATGTTCTTGATGGCACTTACTACCTAATGAGTCGCCTGTACCCAACTCCGCAGGCGTCCGTCCAGTTTCTTACTGAAACCGTTTCATACAATGACTTCAAAACTTTACCGCAAACAACAGAACGAACACTCTTTATATACCAAGCAAGTCGCTTCAGATCGAGCGCACACAACTTCTTAAAAAAAGATACCGAGCTATACGTAAAGGCAGTTCGCAACAATGCATCGAACACGCACTCACGCCACCAAACAATAAATGACCGAATCAATAGATAACGCGCTATTCCCGATAACAAAACCGACATCAAGGTGATACGACGCATATGGTGAACTAATTATATAGGTCATAATTACTTGACCCAAACCACTCGACCACATTACAATCACAATCATATCTCACTATTTTTATTTGGTAAACAAGGAAATCTTTAATATGGTGATTCGGTGACTATGGAGAACCAATAGTACGGGTCAAAACCAACACAAAATCAATGACGATCTACACCCACCGCAGCTAAATATATCACCTGACCACAACTTTATTGTTCTATTTATTTCGCTCACTCGACCGATTACGCCGCTGAACAATAGATAATGCGCTATGCCGGATAATAGAATAGTGCGCAACAAGAAATCGACACAACCGATCACAGCCGATGCGCAAAGCAGACTCAAATCGGAAAAACTAATATGTCATTATTTATTGGCAGCTTTGTTTCAAGATGTTCAAACATCTCATTACGAAAAAGATAGGGATTATCAGTATTTTACATACCTTCCTTAATATATTCCTCAACTAAATCTTACTTTCTCTAAATACTTTGGATGTATCAAAAGGTGCATGACCAGATGGTTTGCAGCCAGTATTCTGAAAGTCGAGTATCAACAGAGTTATTGAAAAATAAAATGACAAAGCATCGATACACAATTATCAAATACAGACATTACAAAGATACATTACAACTCTAATTTGTCTCGAACTATGATTTTTCAACTCCGTCCATAATCTTTTGATAACACTCATCCATTGCTCAACGTAACTGACTTCTATAATTTCTATGTGGAATTGCTGCCCATAACAAATGGCTAACAAGTGGTCATAATTCACCAGCACTGTAATGACAAGCAGTAACGCAGTCATCACCATCATACAGACGGTCAAATAATATTCCAACGGAAATCTCCGTTTGGGCGTTTCATTACTGCTGCAGATGTCAACGGAACTACAATGGCAGCAAATTTTCGTTAGTTTATCACCCTCGCGGCCTGTTGAACTGAGCTTGTTGTTTTCCTCGTGAATGTAGTTAACTATAGCCTGGTTGAATATATTGTCTCCGACCTTGACACTGGATGGTATGTTGGATGAAATTTCCGAATTTGGAACACTGGATGGATGCTGGATGAAATTGGATGGATGCTGGATGAAATTTCCGAACACTGGATGGATGCTGGATGAAATTTCCGAATTATCTCGCTGCAGGATATCCTGGCTGACTTGTTCTAATAGCTGCTGATTGAGTTATTTCAGTTGTTTGCACAACTACCGGGCACTTATCTTTGGAAAAGGATTTTTTCACGATGCGACCGTCTAAATTGAAAACTGCTGCGCGAGGTACAGCAGTCGGTGGCTTCAAAGAGTCGACTGATCGTATTTTGCGGGACTTGGGTCGATGAATTTTAGATGGCGTCTGAACAGGCTGGCGTTTGGCGACACTTGTCTCTACAGTGGCTGATTTTTTTGGAACAACCATTGCAATTCTCTTCGCTGACCAGCAAACAAATGTCAAATGAACACCTAATAAAAGCAACGATTGCTAAGATGATTTTTGTTAATCTAGCAATTTGTTTAGCCTACTTGACTATAATAGGTTAGTATGCCTACACCCAATAAAAAAATAACATGATCAGTGGAAAATATCCACTAGAAATTCACATGTTACGTTCTCCTTGTTGTAATGATCGTTAGAATCGTCCAAACCCGTTGATCGTCAATACATGATAAACGATAAAAGTTAGCGAAACCTTTGTCTTGGCTGTTAGACCTTTCACTAGAATCAAGTATTCTTCCATCAATTTGGGAAGAATCGTTTTTAATTGCGATATTCAAAGGTGGCAAAGAAGCAAATATACAAAAATACCGAGGAATTGCTATATTATCATGCATTCCTGAATTGTTGGAATCTATCTCATAATATTTTCTCTCAAGTTAAAAATTTAATCTCTAGAAAACAACATGGGTTTGTTAAAGGACATTCAACGACTACAAATTTATTAAACTTTGTTATATTTTTCTATTAATGCAATGAATATAGGAAATTATGTCCAGGCATTATATACTAACTTTAGAGTTTGATCTCTATAGACATTTCATAGAGTTTAAATTATCTAAGCTAGGATTCAATTGTAGACTATTAAAGTATGTTCAGTCATGCTTGACTGGTAGAAGGCAAAGAGTAAAACTGGGGGGAAGTTTGTCTTCACTATTGAATGTGACATTTGGAGTACCACATGGTTTCCATATTGGTCCATTACTGTTAATTTGGTTTGTTATTGAAGTAGACCA
>JASCZW010004007.1:0-88042 GCA_034211315.2 Aedes japonicus | reverse complement strand
CAATAAGACGCCTGTCAAATCGATTCCATCTTCCTTATCGACCGTCTTGTCGTGGTGGGTAAGACTTGAAGTTATTCAAAATAAGGATACGTAAATGCAATTGGAAGCGAGCGCATTGGAGTTTCATCTAAAACACTTCTCAGTCAACTCAGTCAAGCTGGATATAATGTTAAGATTGCAGAAAGATTTTAGTCAGACGCTTGCCGCATTCGGCCTGGTAGTGAGCTTTACATGCCCTAAACAATCTGTTCAGAGTCATACTGGACTAGGGGGATTGGCAACATCCATTACAATGTCGATCATATCGTGATGAACAGTAATCGGAATAAGTAAAGAAAGCTCTACAAATGAAGACGAATGTATCCTAACAAACGCCTGTCAAATCGTTTCCACTTTAAATTTATTCAAAGCAATCGAAGCATAGATAAACAACTGTATTCAGTGCTCCCATTTTACTTATCCGATCCTCCATACATTTGCTTTCGTACGTTGGATCTAAACGGTTACGGAATATTGATGAAACTACAGACGATGCTATCCAAATAGCTCACGAGTTTACGGTTTGAACTCGCAACTGAAAAACAGTTGAGAACCCCTACCCAACGGTATAAGCATTTAGTTAATGTAGGCCATAACCCGTAATGTTGGTAGTTCGCCTTCGCGTCAGGGATCAGATCTGCCACCTAGTTTGGATTACATTTTTTTTTGCCAAAGGAACATATAATAGTCCTTATTACGGGGGTTATTCTAACAGTCGAAGTGAGTTTATCACTCGGTGAAATGAAAAAAGCCACTTGAAGTAACGCAACTCTTCTGGGTAAATCAAATGGAGAGTCACGTCACTTCAAGTGACTTTTCTTGCGGCACCGAAGCTCTCCAAAGTATTTTACAGAACCATGTCCTTAAAGTTTTTCTGAGTTCCGGAAGCTCTCGATCTTAAACCATGCAGACTATCAAATCTTTTCATAAAGACATGTACTCCTTTCCCCTAGTATTCTTGAAGTCAAATATTCAGGATCATAAAGCTCAATGATGTTTTGAATATTGACTCTCGGAATCACCCCTTTTCATTTCACATCTTTTGAAAAGTGACAAAATTCGGGATTGTTTCCCAAGGATTGGGCTTTGACCCCTTAAGGTCTGAGGGGTCACATATGATTCCAAAAGGGAAGTGGCTGTTCAAAATCACAGACTGAATAAAAGTGTACACTGTCTTCGGCAAATTTGTTCTAAGTTAGTTCTTCCATCTGGGATGTGAATTTAAGGCCTAATTGACGACCTGAACATGCAGAAGTTCAGAAAGAAAAAATAAATGCCTGCTTTATAGTGTAATGTGTTGTCTTAGAATATGGTACATATGCATACGTGTAGAAACAATTCTTTTTGATACATTTTTGTATCTTTCTATGGATGTTCGTGGGATGAGATTATGCAAAATGTACTTGAGTACAGAACTTCAGATCTACAGTTGTAACCGTAGCGTTAAGGGCTACATAAGGCTGCGATATGCATTCAAACATGGTGAATGAATCTTCTGGAAGGTCAACAGTCATTTTTATATGGTAATCCTCTTGGTAAGCCGAACTGTCCTGGAGTTTAGAACTTGAAATCTACGGTAGTACCAGTAGTTTTTTGGGTTATACAAAGTTACGATATGTATTTAAGCATATTCAGGAAATATTTTCGAACGTAAAAATACATGAGAATATAAGCTAGGGATGGTCTAGGTCATTCAAACTGCCCTGACGTTCAGAACGTAAGATTTACAATGTTTGTTTTCTCATCAATATGAAACCCTAGGAGCGGACGGCCATTTCTGCTAGAACCAAAGATACGAAGAGAAAATATTGATAGTTCTGTTAGTATGTTTGCATATGTTTGAATACATACCGAAACTTTACATAGCGGATAAAGCTACTGTTACAATTATAGATCTATAGAACTTATCAAAAAAAACCCTACTCTGTTCAATCATTTCATTGATTTATTGAGCACCAATTCAATCAGAATACATCAAATTGCTTGTAAAATTACGCTTGGAAAAAATTAGTCCTGAATGGGTTAAGGTTCTCTAATGAGTTCTGAAAATATAACTTCTAGGATATCCGGTCTTAATCAAGCAATATTCTCAAATTTTGCATGAGAAGCTCACGAGAGCCTTCTGACAACATGTGAAGGTCTCTGGCATATTCCGGTGTTAATATCTCCAGAATCTATAGGTTCACTAAAGCAAATTTAATCTGTGTACTGAGAGTGTAAATGAGCTCGTGAAGAACAAGAAACTGTCAATGAGGCATTCATGGGTCTCTATAGTATTTTGTAGATGAGATCTTGAGGATCTACAATCCTAATTTTAAGTAACGTCCTGCCTGTTTTCATGAGTCCAGAAAGCTCGAGCCTTTGAACTACCTGCACATCATAGAAACATTTTCAAGGGACACATAAACTGCCGTGAAAAACATGTCAGTCCCATATAAATAGGAGAGTACATGCTTAACACCGGATTGTTTCATTCAGATATTTAATGCTCTCTCTAATATTCTCAAGTTCGAATATTCAGGATCATAAGGCTCAATGAAGTCTATAATGATGTCCTGAAAGTTTTCATGAGTCCAGGAATCTAACATGCTCCATCTGATAATAGGCTTGTGATCGAATCATTACAAAAAGAAATTTTATACTCTCGAGCGTATTCTGAATACAGGAGCTTGAAGATCTAAAGGCTTCAACAAGATAATCAATGCCCTAAAGAGTAATTTGACGATAAGACCACCGAAACATGCAGCCTCAATGGGCCTTAAGGTTTTTCTGAGTCCAAAAAGCTCCCGGAAACCTTCTGACAATATGCACGTGATCGAACCATCTCAAGACGATTTTTGACGCCCTCCAAAATATGTTGGAGTTCAGATCTTGAAGACCTTTAGGTTCAATTTAGGTGAAGCACGTCAGAATCTAAACAGATTACACGTAAGTAAAGATTGGCATGCCAAATATTGGTGAAAGTTGAACGTAGCTTTTAGTCAACGAACAAAAAAAATGATGTCAATAATTTGTTCTAAGGGCCACTAAATACCCCGAACTGGTATTGAGCTGAACTGTATTGAGAGTACAAGAGTACAATAGTTATGAAATGTATGCTATATCAACTACATAACGCACTTCAAAGTACTGAAGATATAATGAACGGTATTTTCGACGGTAACTAGTGGCATTAAAAACAAGGGAAGTTGTACTGAAAGTACTGAAAGCTATACTTACTTAAATTTCGGAACTAAGGTTGCTTGCGTGCCCCTTGATTTGTTCCTTAACCGATTCAAAAATAATATTTTTTACATCGTATTTCAACATAATGTATGGACTGTCTATATGCTTGAATAAGTGATAAAAACCATGAAAAGGTTGAAATTTAAGAACAATTGTTTTTTCTTGTCAAACAAGAATACCTACGGTAGTTCAACCTACCCTTAATGCAGATTTTGATGCTCTACATGATGAACGTGGCTATTAACGATGTATTCAACGTACTTTTGAGTTGAAATAGCCCCAACGGGACATCAACCCACTGTAATAGATATGTAATATAATTTTTAGAATACCAAAGCTACTCCAAACAATCCTTGAGTTGAGATTTTGATGATCTACATGATCAACAAGGCAGTTTAGGATGTCTCCACCGTACGTATGAGTTGAAATACCTCCACAGGACATCATAACACCGTTATAGACCTGTTATAGTATTCGAAGATTACCTACGATATTTCAAACTATCCTTGAATTCAGTTCGTGATGTTCTACATAATCAACATGGCGGTTTACGATGTTTCCACCGTGCTTATGAGTTTGAGTAGCACCATGACACATCATAACACTGAAGTAAACATGTTACAGTATTTCAAGAACACCTACGCTACTCCAAACTATCATTTAATGTAGATCTTGATAGTCCACATGATCAACAAGACTATTTACAATTTATTCACCGTACTTATGAGTTGAAATAACTCAACGGAACATCATAACACTGTAATAAACCTGTTATAGTATTTGAAGATTACCTGCGATACTCCAAACTATCCTTGAAAACAGATCTTGAAGTTCTACATAATAAACAAGGCGGTTTACCATGTATCCACCGTACTTATGAGTTTGAATAGCATCATGGGATATCATAACACCGTAGTAGACATATTACAGTATTTCTAGAATACCAACGATACTCCAAACTATCATTGAATAGATATCGTGCTGCTCTACACAACCAACAAGGCTATTTACGATGCCTTTGCCGTACTTATGAGTTGCAATAGCCCCAACGGGACGTCATACCACTGTAGTAAACATATTACAGTATTTCTAGATTACCTACGGTATTCCGAACAATCCTTGAATACAGATCTTGCTGTTCTACATAATCAACGAGGCGGTTTACGATATTTGCACAGTACTTGTGAGTTGAAATAACCTCAACGGAACATCATACCACTGTAATAGCCATATTGCAGTATTTTTAAAATATCCAAGGAACTCCAAACTCTCCTTGAGTTCAAATTTTGATGTTCTACTTGATCAACAAGCCGGGTTGCGATGTCTCCACTGTACGTATGGTTGAAAAAAAACTTCGAGAGATATCATTACATCGTTTCAGACGGATGACAGAATTCTCAGAATATCTACGGTATTCTATAATTGAGTTATTGAGTTCAAATCATAATATTCTACAATATTAGCATGGACATTTAAGATGCCTGGACAGTATACATGCGTTAGAAGGCTATAAAGAACTTCATTAAACCGTTATAGCCGTATTTCACTGTTGCCAGAATAACTACGTTACTCATAGAATCCTCGAGCTCAGATATCGATGTACATTGTGCATGATCAAAAATGAGAATTACGGTATTGGGTTTCAGATGTTTTGGTTATTTTTTTTATCATGAAGTTTACCAACTCATTAGTACGATGGAGACCTCGTAAATCGCCTTGTTGATCATGCAAAACCTCAACATCTGAACTCAAGAATAATTTGGAGTGCCGTATATATTCTGAGAATACTGTAACATGACTGTAGTTGGGCAATTATGTCCTATGGCGCTTTACCAACTCATAAGTACAATGGAGACTTCGTAAATTGCCTTATTGATCATGCAAAACACCAAGACCTGTACTCAACAATAGTTTAGAGTACCATTGATATTCTGAGAACACTGTAATATGACCATAATTGTGCAATGATGTTCCATGGAGCTTTACCAACTCATAAGTATGATGGAGACCTCGAATATCCCCTTGTTGATAGTGCAAAACATCAATATCTGAACTCAAGAATAGTTTGGAGTGCCATAGATATTTCGAAAATACTTTAATGTAACTGTTATTGTGCAATGATGTCCCATGGAGCTTTACCAACTCATAAGTACGATGGAGACCTCGTAAATCGCCTTGTTGTTCATCCAAAACATTAAGATCTCTACTCAAGAATAGTTTGGAGTGCCATATATATTCTGAGAATACTGCAATGTGACTGTAATTGTGCCATGATGTCCTATGAAGCTTAACCAACTTATAAGTGCGATGAAGACCTCGAAAATAGGCTTGTTGCTCGTACAAACATCAAGGTCTAAACTCAAGAATAGTTTGGAATGCCCTAGATATTCTGAGAATACTGTTATATACATTTGTTCTGCAGCGGTGTAAAGATTTTCGTTGTAGTTTTTACAGCTAAGAAGTACGGTCAAAACACTCTAAACTTCCTCGTAGATCATGTACAACATCAAGATCTGAACTCAAAGACAGCTCGGATGATCTAGATCAGCATTGCGTCCGTACTCATACCTGTTCAATAGTTTTCCTTGTTAAAAGAGTTATTTTTGAACAAGTTGTAGAACAGCAGATTTTATTCTTGGTTGGTATCTCAAGTAGCACACTACGGTCATTATTAGTTGCAGCAACTTGATTATGACTAAAACAAGTCACATTTATGATACCTCAACCGAGTGACCACAAGTGCGCTACTAGGGATATGACCTTTCTGTATTGAATCGGTTAAATATTAGCTTTCAGAAACAAATTCAAACAACGTAAAATGTTTATTCAATTTTGAGACACCATAAATGTATTCATTGTTGAATACGTGGCCGCCTTGCGCCAGCTTTGAGAAAGCGATTTCAACATGGCGTCGGCCATTAATTTCGAGCCACTAGATTTCCAACCGGTTTTGGCGGAAATTGACCACCGGTTCGTAACAGTTATCTCGATTCCGATCGTTAGTTATCACTTTTAACAAAGTTAGCCATTCCATTTAATTCAACTTCAACTAAATCAGTTGACAGGCGAAAAGAATTTTGCATTTTGCAATAATTTCATGGCAATCTGATCAGGGTTGGCAAATGTCATTTTCAATGAAAAATAATCTACGAATCATTCCTAACGTCTGAAAATCTCATCGGACGAGAAAACGAAAATTCTAAATCTCATCATTTTTTTCGTCACCGTCAAGTGACAGTTTATTTTTAGTTATTGATATGACACCCTAGAAACACAGTTGTTGCAAATCCGTTGAATCAACATCAACATGTAACTTATTTAGGTCACGATAAAGTTACGGCAACTATTAATGACGGTTTGGTGTTGCTTGATATTATTGCTTTACTGGTTTCAAGTAGACCAGTTAGAAAATTAGGAAACAAAATTGTATGAGAAAACCTCTTGATTTGTTTGTTTTGTTGTTTTTGCACCTGATTTGGCCGTGTGATTTGTCAGCACTGACTTTGATCTCTAACAATCACAGAAAAGTACCCATCATAGTAGTCCTGCAAAATTCACACAAATAGAAAAATTAATCAAATTTACCTTTGATGGCAAGATCTCCCAAATGGGTTTTTGAAAAACACCCTGAATCATTCCTTTATAAAATTCACCAATAAAATTCTTTCAATTCTGGACAACACTCACCAACCCACTCCGGCGACGCTTAAGTCTATATATGTGTTTCTTTCCATTCATTTCCGGTGATCAACTAAAACATGAGAAATGGGTTTCACTAAAACAAACAAACGTTCTTCTTTCAATGGGTGACGATATTTGCTCACTTGTTACTTGAATAAATAAATATATATATATGTATATGTACCTGTTTAATTTACACGGGGTTTTGACTTGCTCAAATAGAGTGGTGGTACTAGTAGTAGTAGTATTAGTAGTAGTAGAGTATAGTAGTAGTGATGGTGGTTGGTGGTGGTTGTGATAGGGAGGGACATTCGTTACTCTGACACTTCTGTCGGGTTGGCTGGTCGAGGTGGTGACGTGGTGACGTGGTATCGTCTGTTCGCTGTGTCGTGGAAATTGTAACAGCAGGAGACATTTACGGACAGACAGGCAGACACACACACACGCGCAAAGTGCTTACGGGAGACGGGGGCTTGTGCACTGGTTGGTTTCCGTTCGGTTTGTGATTGCGCTGGGCTGTTGGTTTTAGTTTCATTGGTTGCTGGTGGTGGTAGTGGTGAGATAGGTGCACAAGTAGTAGTGAGTTGCAGGGTAAGATTCATTGGCATCGCCGGTTGTTCTGCTCCATCACAGATAATCGTGTTGCAGTATTGGTTGCTGTTGTTTTTGTTGTTATTGGGGGTGTCTTTTGTTGTTGTTAGTTGTTGTCCGTTGATTTGTTCTGCTGGTGACAGCGCGATACTCTTCCGAAAGTGTAATGTTTCTTTATACAAATGCATAGTGGCGGTGGTGGTGATGGTGGTTTATTCTATATGATTAGTGGTGTGAGGACGCTCCATCTCACTAGTGTTGTCGTCGGCACACTTCTTCTTTGACATTGACTCTCTTCGAAGCTCGCGGGATCAAGCGAAAAACAAACAACGTAAACGAGGGGTTAACTGAGAATGATTTGCTTCGACGTTTCTTGCTAAAACCAACTTTGCACGAGACAGGGTGAGAGAGTGAGACACGGTTCTTAATGGTAATACGACCTTTCTAGCGTATTTTAGATACTATTCTGCTGGTGATGATATCTTTTCTATGCTTCCGCTGGGAGCACTGCTGCTGATGTAGTACTAGATTTGTTCTGTTCTGTTGATAGTAGTTGGTAGTGATGATGATGTTGTCTGCTACGACGATCTTACACCGTAGTCTACTAGAATTCTTAGGTTTCAGATTGATTCTTCGTCTAACACTTTCTTCCCTCCCGGATGTGATCAGGTCGTAATAGTAGTTGTAGTAGTAGTGGTTGCAGTTGTTGTTGTTGTTGTTTGTTGTTGTTGTTACTCTTGTTGTTATTGTTGCAGCTGCTGCTGGCACCATTTACATAAAGTAGCTACTGACGTACGAGGCCGCAATGAGACCGAGTACGGTGAGACATATCAGGATCATGATCTTCTTCTGCAGGGTGTGCAACGAGAAAAGGGAGAGAAACGCACGTTGAACAGTGTGACAGAGAATAATAAGAAACGGAAGATAGGAAAAAAATAAAAAAGAAAAACAATGTGTTGGGAATTATTTGCTATAAGGTGAAGAACGAAATTGATGATCCTCAAACGAAGAAGGATACATCGAGCACAACGAAGAAATATATTGATAGTTAAAAATGAAGTTAGTAGTTCTAAACTGTAGTATTAGATCTAGTAAAACGATTAGTAAAATACGAAATAAAATCGTGCAACATTTTAGGGAACAAAAACGAAATCCAATGGGTAACTTAACCTAATCGATGAAATAGTGCAAACTGTACCTGTATTTTCAATATGGATGATCTTGATCAAATCTAAAATTGTCATTTGATTTCTTTGCAATATGAATGAAGACCAACTCTACGTATTTTCGCAGGTTCATAAGTCCTTTAAGTCTATGCTTTTGCCAATGATGATTAAGGAGAAGATTCTTCAGCCATTTCAAAAGTAGCTCGAGGTAGCTTTTGAAAACAAGCTACGGTCGATAACTCAGCTTCTTGAAAGCAATTTAAGAGAATTTCAAAACAGGAAAAGAACAAGTGAAAACTTCACATGAGGTACTCAACAAACATCAATGTCGAATAATGATGGTCCGATCCCGACCTACGCTGATCAGGCTCTGAACACGTTTCCCCATGAAGAGCCGTGTAAACCCTTGCATGGCCTCCCTGCTCACCTTCAAGCTTGCATAGATAACCATGGGATCACTATAGCGACTACTCCACGTGGACTTGGAAGGGCGATCCAACAAAATGGAGGGTTATACCTCAGGAACGACGAAACCTCAGGAGAAAGCGATTCCGTTCGCTATAGAAGCAGGTGCCACCAAGCTAGGCGTGGTCATGGATGGGTCAGGACCCTTCCTAAAGTGATGGAGGTGTCCGAACAGTTGGATGCGGTTATTGACTTTACGTCATCGCGCAACAACATTGCTAAGGACCTTAAACTGAGCCTCCTTAGGCTACACATGACCGGGCAGGCTGCAGGAGAGGGAAGAGCTGGAAGCCAAGCTCCTAGCTGAGCAAAGTACCAAAGAGTTGGCACGGCTAGCAGCCACTGGAAGGGCGAG
This sequence comes from Aedes japonicus, assembly GCA_034211315.2. NCBI lineage: Eukaryota > Metazoa > Arthropoda > Insecta > Diptera > Culicidae > Aedes > Aedes japonicus. The sequence goes on along the minus strand of JASCZW010004007.1, from coordinate 78,520 downwards.
GGAGATAGCCTCGAAACAGACTCAGACGGAAGAGTCCGTCTAAGTCGGAGACTCCACCATGGGGGTAGAGACCTCCAAGCGAGCTAGGCAGTCCCCGGGCGAAACGGCAAGTGGCGCTTCTAAGAAGCGGATAGTGTTCTAAGAAGCGGGTAGGGGTGGGGGGGGGGAGGGGTTCAAGTACCCGACCGCTAAGGGTATTCCAACGAGCCAATCGTAATGCAGGAAACCCTACTAAACCTGGGCGGAATTATGGACGACGAGCAAGTACCCGGTTCAGGAGGTTGTGTCTACACCAAACGAAGGCTTCGCGGTTGTAAAAGTGAACGGAGTGTTCTTCTGCAACTGCTACACACCGCCAAGATTAGTAGTATTGAACAGTTTTCTAATATGCTCGATCGGATGATAACTGAGCTAACTGGCCTAAGCCCGTTGGTAATAGCGGCGGACTTCAACGCTTGGGCGCTCGAGTGGGGGAGTCACCTTACCAACCCCAGCAGCCAGATTCTTCTGGAGGCCTTGGCTAGGCTCAATGTGGACCTAACCAACGTGGGTACTAAGAGTACCTACCATAGAAACGGAGCGGAATCGATAATCGATATAACATTCAGCAGTCCTGGGCCTTTTAGTAATTGGAGAGTTGATGATGATTACACCCATAGCAACCACTTGGCGGTTCGTTTTTGTATCGTCCACAATACAAGGCAGCGTGCGGAAGGAGGAACATCCACTCCATTCGCCCGGGGATGGAGGACGTCCTACTTTGACGTAGAGACTTCTAAAGAGGCGCTTCAGAGGGTTGCGAAACTTACGCGAAACAGGGAACGTTCATTAATTACGTCACGCAAAAATTGACTTTTTATGACCCCCCCTCCCCCCCTTGTCACGTTTTTTGTATGGACCTTCAAATTTTTTTGTATGGATCGTCACGTTTTCTCAAATCCCCCCTCCCCTCCTACTGCGTGACATAATTAATGAACCTTCCCACACAGGAACCTTGCGGCGAACGACTCGTTATGACACTTACACGAGCGTGCGATGCAACCATGCCGAGGGAAGTCAAACCAAGGAATGGAAGATCTCGTGAAGAGAGCACTCTTTCAATATAAACAACAAGTTACAACAAGAGAAAAATTCCGAAAATCTTGGACAAAAGCAGCTAAATCGGATGCAGAGAAGTCTGCACAGACCCTGATGACTGGAGCAAACTCAAAAGTTCGTAGTTTCTTCATGAGCATCAGCATAAGTATGATTGACCGCCCGAGATTGCTACTCCGTTATTGACAGATAATCGGTAATTACACAGAGAACCAACAGATGATGCTTGATCGCCCGAATGCAGGTCAAATAAGGAAAGGGAAGGAATATGTTGACGTGGTTCTCGCTTTATTGAAAGCCGAGAACACCTCTGCACTTTCACGAAAACTCACTGGGATGTTGGATTACAGGATTGGGTGGCAGCAGGGTTCGTTTTGGTAAACGATAAGCTTAATTCACGCGACGTCTAGTAATATATTTGGATATTAGTAGCGCTTTCCAATGGGAATTGAGTTAAACCAATAGTAAGGATGCTGTTGAGGCCACTCGCATAGTGTGAAGGTGGATTTACATTGGGAAAACAAGATGCTTTTTAATAATGCTGGAAAGTCGATTTCAACCGATTTAGACCAACAGTAAGGGTGCTGTTGAGGCCACTCACAAAGTGTGATTGTGGTTTATCATTGGGAAAACAAGAGGCTTTTTAATCCAATGGGGCCAATCGCAAAGTGTGATGGTGGTTTTTCATTGGGAAAAGATGTTTTTTTTTTAAATAATGCTGGAAAGCCGATTTGGACCGATTTAAGCCAACAGTAAGGGTGCTTTTGGGACCACTCATAAAAAATGATGTTGGTTTTTCCTTGGGAAAACAAGTTGATATTTAACAATACTGGAAAGCCCATTTGGATCAATTTAAACCAACAGTAAGGATGCTGTTGAGGCCACTCGCATAGTGTGAAGGTGGATTTACATTGGGAAAACAAGATGTTTTTTAATAATGCTGGAAAGCCAATTTGGACCGATTTAAACCAAAAGTAAGGATGCTTTTGAGACTATTCACAAAGTATGATGTTGGTTTTTCATTGGGAAAAGAGGATTTAAAAAAAAAAATAATGCTGGAAAGCCGATTTGGATCCATTTAAACCAACAGTAAGGGTGCTTTTCAGACCACTCATAAAATATGATGTTGGTTTCTCAGTGGGAAAACAAGATTTTTTTTAATAATGCTGAAAAACCGATTTGGACAGATTTAAACCAACAGTAAGGATGCTGTTGGGACCACTCACAAAGTGTGATGGTGGTTTATCATTGGAAAAACAAGTTGATTTTTGATAATGCCGATTTGAACCTAAAAAGTTCGTAGTTACTTCATGCAGCCTAATTAACTAGCTGAAATTATTTATAAGATGACTAATAATGAACAGTTAAATGAATAAAAATTGCATCTTGGAATGAACTAATAGCATATTTGTTTTATTCCAAATTTAATCTGTCCAGATTTTGTCGCGACCAAGCCTTACTGGCTTTATTATGACCGTTTTTAAAATGTTTTTTATGCTTAAATCTCTTGAATCTAAAAGAAATTCAAGAATTGCATTCTAAAAAAAACTATTTAAGCAATCTTTACACGGATCTAAAGCAGCTATGCAGTACATCACCGTTTTTTCAAGGTTTAAGATGAATCCTAGAGAGTCGAGTTATAAGTACACGACACTGAAGAAGTCTGCACATTGTAGACGAAATACGCGTATCTGTCAAGATAAGCAAAGGTAGTTGGAATTAAATGGAAAATACTAGTTTTTCTTTTCATTTCTAGTTAAGGATTCTAGGATTCTACTTATATCTTTGTTCTTAATTTTGTTTCTTTTCAGGCAATAAATAATTTATCTCTACTAAATTTTGAAGACAATATCTAATTTCTCAAAACTATTGGTTGGGCATGAAGATTTTGTGCCAGAGGCTTGACGGACACTTGTGGAGTTAGGTACAGGCGACTCGTGAGGTAGTGAATGCTCTTAAGGACGTGGAGCAAGACAGGTAAATGTTACCCATTGTATCTATATGTCCTTTCTTAATAGGTTTGCGCAGACCATCAGTTAAATCGGTTAAATCGGTTGTGTTGATGCGTTGTTGCGTAATATTTTGTTATCGGACGTCTATGTCTATTGTTTTGGTTGCCTATTGCGTCGCCATTGCGTTGCCGTCGCGCGAGTGATCGAGTGAGCATGAGAAGTCTTGGTTCGCCGGGTAAGATGGGTCGGTGGAGAGGTACATATTTAGTTGTGTTCCAAATTATTCGTTCGCCACCATATCTTGGAACAAATAAACCATTGTCCCACTTTTAAGTGACTCCAGCGACATCCGTACTGTTGGTGTAGTTCGGTCCAGGTTAGCTCTCAGGCATTGGAGATGAATTCGCACTTTGTTTTCCTCAATGAAAATACCAATGATCTACAGCTCTCGTGTACGTTGGCCCCAATAGCATCCTTACTGTTGGTTTAAATCGGTTCAAATAGGAAATCGCTCTTGTTTTCAAATATTTAACTTGACAGCTTATCGTTAACCAAAACGAACCCTGCTGCTACCCAATCCTGTTATCCAAAATCTCAGTGATTTCTCGTGAAAGTGCAGTGGATTCCACGGCTTTCAATAAAACGAGTATCACGTCAACATATTCATACCCTTTCCTTACTTGACCTGCATTCGGACGGGGCCGGCACCGGTATTGCCTTAGTTTGGGATCACCAGTTTTTAGACATTGAAGATGTATGTTCGTTCTCTGTGTAATAACAGCTGATCTGGCAACAACGGAGTAGCAACCTTGGGCGGTCAATTATGCTCATGCTGCTCATTTCTAGTTAAGGTTCAATATTTTTTTCATTTAAACATTGGATACTTGGACACGTTTAAACACTTGGATATTTCAATTATAATGAACGTCTGCCCTGAGAGATAACTAATCGAGGATGGAATTTACGGAACTCATCATTTATTCAATGACACGTTCACAATTTTGCGGTTTGTTGGCTAAATCTCTGTCAAAAAATAAATAAATGAAAATACAGTACCGAAAACAGTTGCACCACGTCCAGCAAACAATTTTAGCTGAATAAGCCTTTCGTCAGCTTAACATGTCAATGGTCATCTTAATAAGCTCTTATTCAGCTTCCATTGTTTGCTGGACAATCATCGATTTGGCTATTATGTATTAAAGAAAGCTTCAATTAGTAGATGTAAGTAACGAGATCAATTAAGAGACTGATTAATAACTAAACAATGAAACAAAATCATGCAAAAAATCCAGAGAACATATTGGGTGTCGAGGAAAGAGAAGAAACTCGAACGCGGGCGTGCCCCTTGAAAAAAAAAGAACCTATCCTAGGTAGTTCCAAATATGACGGCGATGCTCGAAAAAGAAACTGGACGGGTGATATTGTTTTTATAGAGAATAAACGAAGCTAAACGAATAGAGTCTATGGTTTTATCAACTAGGTCCTTGTTGTTGCTTTGGCTGGTGAGTGGTGTACTGGATGTTTTGCTGCGATTTCGAGATTTGTCTCGGTTTTTATTTGTCGATGTTTATTTTTTTGTCGGTGATTTGTGTGAGTGGAAATATGAGTGCTATAAGCAACATTCGATGGATGATTTGATGGAATGCCAAAATGTGGTTAGCATCCAATTCTACTTCATTACGCATATATTAGTTTCAATTTTACTGTCTACTTTCTACTTGTATAATAATATTATATTAGGGTTTATCTTATTGGCTCATGCAAATTTAACGCAACAACTCATGCTTCGCTCTGAGTTCAACTCTCATTCTCATACCCCATCACTCACCCATTAAAAACGCATTCACAAAGTCGTACTTTCTTTCAATCCTACACGTTGGGTGCCCCTGGGTGACAAATTCAGGCAGCTCGGTGGGCGTTTCCATCCCCCCCCCCCCCCCACGACATCCCCCATCGGGAGCTAACCAGAAGATAAGCCTCGTTTACAGGTCGCCCTGTATATCGATTAAGGAGACCAGCATTTAAAGTGTGATTTTCCCACACCCACCCACCTCCCTCGATCGGCGCACTGATGCTGCTGGGAAACTACCCACGCCCATGGGAAGGCACAGCGGCGTGGTGACAACAATGCAATAGAGAGAAAAAATGGGGAAAAAGCACGCGCCTACTGTAAAACCCAAAGTTCTGACTTTTGCAGCACTGGTGTGTTACGGAAAGGTGGCGTAAGCGCCACCATGGTTACTAAAGCACTCTCGACGGCACTCATTATCTCAAAAATAAGAATTTATATAACCAAGAATCTTCACTAGATATTCAATGGATCCGAAAATACATGAATCCGCAATTCACCTTAATTCACTCACAGAACTCGATCAAAGCAGAAACGATCGTTTGAAGTAGTTGATTCGTTGATTGTGGTGCTTACGTCACATTTCCGTTGCGTACGCCCCGCGAACAGCAGTAGGCCGCCAGGAGACAGATTCTCATTGCTCATCGATATGCCGCTCCCTGCGGCCTCCTTAGCTAGGACCACTTTGGAACCGAAGACAAAAGATATGACGGGGGGCGGAGAATGGTTCAACGATAGCAGAGGGCGGGTGTCTGCCTGCACCCACTCATCGAGTGTTGTTGATGATGGCGAGGTTGACGATGATGATGGGGCAGATAAAAAGCGAATCCTAGACGAGGATGATGCACGTACGCGGACCTCCCCGGAGAGCATTTCCATTTGGCATTAGCTAATAATCGATTCGTTCGGCGATTGAATTGAGTAAATTGAATGAGAAGAGATGATAAGGACATTTCCATTGTAGTCGAGAATGGAAACGATGACGTCACAGAGTAAGCAAATGTAATCTTCACGCTCGGATGTTATATATCGACTAGTTTTTCGCGGTCGCAATCGTGGGCAATAATTTGGCTTTTCTAATTAATTTTAACTTGACCGGCATTTTCGGAAGATCATTGTTAGAGTCAAAAAAATCTAAATTAGACAGCTTTTTGATTCCAAATCAGCCGGTGGGGGTCTCCGTTATGAAGATAATTATATCTGATAACTAGGCATAAATACTATACAGTTGGCTCTCTACACTCTTTTAATTTTCTATAATATAGATTTGTGTGTGAGTGAAAGCTATGCGATCCATGATTAATCATCATGTGTGCGTGAACGCGCTAAGGGGCTTCAAATGGTGAGTTGACAACTTGGCAGGAGGGTGCGACCGACCTCTGGTCCTCACAAGTTCCTACCTCACGCCTCCACGAGTCATATGATCACAAAGACTGCCAGCTGAAACATGGAGACGCTGGTTGGCGTAGCCTGGGCAATGTTGTCAATCCGACAATAGCGAAGTGAGGGGTGCGACCGGTACATCATATCATAATTTTCCATTCTCATATCTTTCAGGTCTTCCAGGTCGTCAGGTATTACAAAATAATTTAAAATTTAAAATTCTTTTTTTTTCATGGCGGTCATACATTGCCTAAATTTTTCTGGTTCATAATGGATGCGCAAGTTTGTCTACAATTGCAACAAAACAGCAGTCGGCACACATGTAATTTTCAGTTCATATTACAATATACCCTCACTATATATTTTATCTTATAGGACATTGTTTATTCATAGCATAATTCTGTATATTTCATTACATTTATTACGCCAGAAAGGTAAATTTCTCTCAGGTACCATACAGTTTAGGAGAGGAGGTCTTGCGGTTATAGGATGATCATCTTCTGGTAGAAGCAGCAGTAAGAATGGGGATCAATTTTCAGCTGTATCTAGCACCGTCGGGTGGCCTTCTCGAAAGTAGCAATGGATGTATATATAGATGTGTAGATACTAGTATGTGTTATTATATGATGCATGTTTTTACAAGCTCTAGCATATTTTCATTAATAGAAATGTTGACGACTCTCTCGACCACTCAACCTTTAATTCCTTCATTATATTTTCCATTAAATGGCGTAATATGACCTTAACATTTCAGTACACGATCATCAACTACTATTTGAGCGGTTCAGAGGAACACAGCTGTTCATCATTATTAATTGCATATCATAAATATAATATTATGGAAGAAGTAATAAAATAATTAATAAAATTTTAATTGCTTCAGTTTGGTGATCCAGCCGGTATAATTATTTTATTACATTATATCAAATAATAATCAAAATTAATAAATGCTCTTCATTCCAGAAGGTTATATATCTATATGTCATGATTAAATACGTAATAATATAATATTATGGTTTTATATACAATTGAATGCTTTATTGATATTTATACCTCAATGAATAACAAGATGACCTTCACATTCCAGAGATACAGTCACCCATCAGTGATACAAAAGTGGTACGAAGCTGCATATTATTATTACTGCCTTAATATTATTATTTCAGCAGGTTAATTAATTTAGTTTAACATGGTTATCATAGGCTCGTGAACTCCAACTATTACATAATTTAACTAAATATCCTTATATAATTTTTGCTCTACTATATAATCATATATAACATATTATTATTACATTACATCTATATTTCTATAAATATAATAAATACTGGGTTGGGAGGGAGCACCAGGGTATCATTCAAGCTGAAACTGGACGATGGTTTGATTGACTGCCTGAGTCTAGGAGGGAACAAACAGTATCATTTCTTATCCTACCGATTCGAGTGTGGTGCTGCGAGTTCTACTCCAAAAGTTTCAGGGAGAGTGACGCGCCCTTCTTAACAAGCCATCCTGTAGAAAGCTTAATGAGTATTGCGAATTGTGTTATTCGATTTGTTGGATCATATCGTTGGAAGGAGATTCTTAATTTCTCGTGGATTTCGTGTAAGTGTCTCTGCTTACGGGTCCACTCCTCCGTTTTTGGCCCTTCATACAGCGATAGTGCGAATTCAGATCGGTGGCCCAATTTGATCTTGCTGTTAAGTGGAGCTGCATCCAAGCCAAGGGCTAGAGGGGATGGTGGCTACCATACATACATACATACATGTGTGCGTGAACGCGCTAAGCAGTGACAACTACATTTGCGATGTGCCGTGTCCATTTTGTATAAGACCATTTGGCAGACTCACGTGTTTAGATTTATTTGCATCAAAATGCCCAAGGAGAAAGTGCTCAGTGGAAAGGAGAAAGGGAAAATCGAGGCATGTCACCAAGAGACAATGGGGATAAGAGAAATAACACGGCGGATTGGCCGGTCCCATCAAGTTGGGCGCAATTATCTGGCTGATTCCGGAGGATACGGAAAAAAACATAAGAACTCATCGCAAATCAAAGCTGTCCGATCGCAAGAAAGGGGAGATAGTTAGAAAATCATCGAACTCGACCAAATCGTTGATGCAAATCAAGCAAACTTTGAATTTAAACGTTTGTCGGGAGACAGTTCGTCCGGTGTTGGTGAAAAGCCCTTATTATTAAAAAGGCTTAAAAGGTAAAAGCTCCTAACCTTACTGCTGCTAATAAAATTTGTTTTGTTTTCCGCAACCTTTAATATTCCACAATGGTTCTATAACCAAGAAAGTATTCTTGAAATTTTCAACATTTTCAGATAATCATCAGCGACAAAAAAAAAACAATTCTACCTGGATGGCCGGCTGGCTATAACGGATACTGGTGCGTTTTGAAAGGAAATCTATTTACCTTTTCTACGCAAATACCATCGGAAGAAGTTTACATTCCAACAAGAAAATGCCGCTATTTAAACCAGCAAAAAAACAGAACATTCAAAACATTAAACCGAGGCCAAGAACTAGATTCGCTCGACTGGCCGGCGCGTTCTCCGGACTTAAATCCCGTCAAAAATCTATGGGAGATTTCGCTTCGCAGGATCTATGCTGAGGGAATGCAGTATGCCACTGTAGATGAACTGTAGTCTGCAAACTATTACAAGAGAATGGTAGAAAATTGAGAAATCTGTTCTACTGAATTTAGTCTGGGCAGTATGCCGAATCGAATTTTTCAAGTCATCAATCTAGGGGTGTGGAAGTAGTTCACCTCCCCGCGGTGCACCCTGGAAACGTTAAGCGTCCCTTAACGGCTAAACGAACCACAACGGAGGAAGCGCCATACGGCGCGGGATCCGACAGGAGGTCGTAAGCGGTCGTGAAATGGGGAACAGGGACGATTCTGGGGTAATGCCGCAATCCCAGACGTTCCAACCCCGGTCCTGGCCCTGGCTTTCTCGATCGGAGGAGGGAACATACGACGCGAGGTTTGGCAGGTACCGTAAGTGGTCGGGTAGGGAGATCGCGGACGATCTGGATTGACCACCAGACGTCCCGAACCCTGCTTGGATCCAGAAGCATCTCGATCGAATCAGCGTCAGGTCGGCGAAGCTAACTACTAAAGACCTATGTAGTTAGACCTAGTGGGTGCGTAAAGCACACTAGCCCCCTCCCTGAAGTAATACCGAAAGGTAGTTCCGGGGAGGGCCGGCGCTCGAGGCACGGGTGGGTTTTTAGTGGGTCGAGGAGTTGGCGCCCTCATCCCCACACCCTGAGTTCTTCAGGAGTCTGTTTGCAAATTTTCCATCCCGTCAAAAAAAAAGTCATTAATCTAAATGGTAAAGTTGCGGATTAATGGCTTTACAATCTGCTGATTTTGTTGCTTTAATTTGAATACAAAGAGTAGTACTTGAAATGGTCTTACAGACTTACAACTGGACAACTTTAATATATTAAATAACATTGCAACATTAATAGAAGGACTTTGTTTCAAAAAATATAAGGCGGGTTATATCAAGGATGTACCCCCGAGGTTCACGTTATACAACACCGCGTTGGTGTATAGTAATAATCATCTAGTTAATGCATATCATAACACATATGGTTGGTTAATATTGAAATGCTTTTATTTTTATGGTCAACCGTCTTTTCTTATTAGTTTTGCTTCATACAGCAAATTGCAGCTGAGGGGTATGGCTATTGCAGTATCAATCGGGGAATGGAACTTAATGAACTTAAAAGAAGAAGACTATTTTAACTGTTTGCTACCCATTTTTGGCGACCCGGAAAGGGAAAACCAGATTTTTAACCTTAACATATGAAGATTTGTATTGTAGCATAAGTAGGTCATTTTTAAGGAAAACATTGAACTAGCTATATAAATGGCACTAGATTGAAATTTAAATGCAAAAAAATTGAAGGTTATTCTGATCTAATGGTGTATTTTGTTCAGTCGAACGGGAGTAATAAGCGTTTAAAAACCTTACATTTAAGCGTAACGCTCTCATTTTTCAAAATTTTGATATGACACCCGGTATAGAAAAGAGAAACTTAGTCCTACGGTAGTAAATCTATGCTGAAAAGTATCTTGTTATGCATACCTATGATGCGCACTTTGACTCGAAATTGATATTATTCAAGTTGGTTTGACAAAATTTGCGGGTGGTCTTACAGAAGTTGGACAGATTGTACATTAGCCTGGGACACGGACATATGGAAGAAAAAAATATTCGATATCGGCTTCTCTCCATGCTGAGTGAACGCCCCACAACAACGTGGTTGCTTCACGCCGACAGCAGCAGGCTGCAGGCCATGCTGCAGGTGGCAGTATTGTTAGGAAAAACAGTTCAGTGAGCCGTTCGTCGGTTCGCTTTGCGGTCTTCCAAGAAAAGTTTTTCAATTTCAAAGAGGAAAATTTGGTTCACTTATTTTTAGATGGCACCGATCGAGCTAAAATTTTGCACAGTTATTAAAGGACCCAAAAGGCTCCCAAAAATGAAAAGGGAGCTGGAATTTGAATTTTGACCCAGGCTACTGTACATACTTGAAGGTGTAGCAAGTGCAGATATCTAAGCTCGTGAGCTGTGGCTACAGTAGTTTTTCTCACATAGTATCTCTATCGCTTTTCCACTGCGAAAACTAAACAACTAGCACGAGCTGGCGAACCAATCAGGTAAATTCTTGGGCTTCTCAACACGAACTGTCTTATTTATGAGATAGTTACTTTTCCATCTATCGATCTTCAACGGATCATTTGACGTTGTAACGTATGCGGAATAAGATTTTTACAAAATTCAAAACGCTATAGTTTTGTAAGGTAATGTATATCTGGCTTTTCCTGAGGTCATTCTTGATTTTATTGATCAGATATTTTCAGAATTTGACTCCCTGACAACAGTTTTCCTGTTTGGATAATTGACAACAAGTTGTAACCGATACTGCGAATTATTCCAGCTGCAAATAATTGCCAACCCGATTTGCTCCCCGCTTCAGGATGGCAAAAGTGGGAAATGAGTGTTTGCCGATGCCCCTCGTTCACTGCCCTTTTGTGCGCCTTGAGTGTAGTTTAGTTTAGAGCCCTGTACAAAGTGGCGCTTTTAATTAAATTGCTACATGCAAATTTTAATCCGCATACTTTAATTGGAGGTCAAAAGATTTTCTGGTTGTAATTTAGCACTGGAGCTCAGATTGATGAAAGTCGTTTCAAATGTGATCGAGTTTTATAGTCTTACGGAGTATCACACAATACAATAAAAATATTTCAATTTAGAGCAGTGTAAATTTTTCTGAAACTCTAGTGGTTCAGACACGCAGACTTTAAAACCAGGAAGCACCGATTAGTTATTCGAGTTCTCTTAAAAATGAATTAGACATATGTAACAGAGGAGATACTCCAACTTTTATGAATGCAACAAGGCTGGAAGTCCTTGATTTGACATTGTATAGTCCGATAATCTCTGACAAAATAAAAACAAATTGGCATGTATCTCACGACATATTGTTGTCTGATCAAATCAACAACTCACACAAACTATAAGAGATCTCAGAAAAACAAACTGGAAATTATACAACTCAAGGCTAGAAGGCTACAACTAAAGGCTAACGAATGGCTAAAACTCCTGCGATGAACTTGAGGAAAACAAAACCTTTTTAGAGATCATTCCAATGGGCTGGGCACTCTAAAAAACGAGGATGGTTCTTTAACTTAATCTGCACGTGAAACTTCAGAATTGATTATGAAAACAAATTATCCATGTTCTTTCATCAGTTCAAGTGAAGACCACATTATTCTTGCATCAAAGTTGGCGTTCGTCAGCTTTGTTGTTATTTAGGTACTAAGAAGAACAGCCATGTGTAACCGTTGTCTTGGTCTTTGTTTAGTAGATTTGTGTACTGTTGTTTGTTTATTTCTAAGCTTTCTGCGACGTATAATTCCAGGGTGTAGATGTAGTCCGTAGTATTGTGATGTCATTCGTCGTTATGTCGTGATTTTCCGTGAATATGTGTTCTACGAATGTCGATTTGAAGTTATGTGGAATTCCTTTCTCGTTCTGTTTGACAGCTTTAGTAACCTCCGCTAGATCCTCGTTAAATCTTGTTGAAAAGGTTCTCTTAGTTAGACCTACATATATTTTGATGCAGTGTTTACACTTGATTCTGTATACCTTTGCGCTGTCTAATATGTCTACTGAATCTTTGGTGGAGCCTAACAAAGCAACAAAGCTAAACTTGCTATATAATAATGCAAAAACAATTCCAGGAACTCAAGAATTCCATTCTTTTGTTTCTTTCTTAGAAAACAAAATAAAAGCAAAACTTTACTAAAAATGTCTCGCAGCTATGCGTAAATTGAATGATTGTCATAATGAAAATCAATAAAAAAAAAGAAATTTATGGATAAACTGTTACAAAGATGCACTGTACAAAAAATAGGTTGAAAAAAAGAAACAAAAATCAAAAAAACATATACCTTATTAACGTAGAACTACGTTTTTCTTTTCTATACCGGGTGTCATTTAAAAAATTTGAAAAACGAGAGCGTTACGCAAAAGTGAAAGGTTTTTGAAAGCTTATACCTCTCGTTCGACTGAACAGAATTACTTCATTCATACGCCATTTGATCAGAAAATCTCACCAATTTTTCGCATTGAAGTATGAAAGAATATCCATTAGTATAAGTAGTTCAATTTTTCAAGTCAAAATGACCTACTTTTCGCTGCCATACAATTTTGCATATCAACAGGTTGAAAAATTTGTTTTCCCTAACACGGTCGTAGGACACGGGTAGCAAATGTCTTCTTCTTCAAAGAAAAAACTTTGTTTTGTTGTCGGCAGGGTTGCCACATGCACAGATTTATCTAGATTGACACAGATTTGTTCCATATTTTTCATACAGATATCTGTATGTAAAGATAACAGATTTTTGAGATAAACCAAGATTTTTAAGATTTTCAACAATTGCTTGTCCACTAACAAACCTAAATTTTTACTATGTGCACATTTCAAGATTCAATCAATTCTTCTTTATTTGCGCTGTTTAAGGCCCATGAAGCTAAAAAAAAAACAATTGACTCTGAAACCAACAATCAATAGGAAACTATTGATTTAAAATTGGCTCACTGTTGTATAATTTCTTAGTTCCAAGTGCACCTGACACCTTGCACCGCGAAATATATTCTTCCGCTTTTCTGTTCAAAAATCTTATTTTTTGTTTGATTTGTTTTGTTAATTTGACAGAATATATTAAAGGTTATTCGATGTGAGATAAATTTTTAGAAGCGATTAAATGAGTTTAGGATCGACCTAAGGACTTATGTGCTGGTACTTCCAGAGCCGAAAACTATATCCATATTATTCCTCTGCTTAAACTAGAGTGACAGGTGACAGTTTGAAAGTCAGTTTGGGTATGTGCCCCAAAATGATTTCTTTATATATTTTTTTGAGATACCTAATCTGTAATGAAAAGTTCTCAGATATTCCTTGAGATGCTCTTTTCAGGAGTTTCTTATGGCTTGCATTTCAAAACATTCTTGTGGTGGTATTTTTTGAAGGGTTCTCTGAACTTGTAAAGTTATGTGATTTTAAAGGAATCTCTACAAAAAAGGAATCTCTGAACTTGCAAAGCTATGTGATTCTAAAGGAATCTCCGGAGAACACCTGAAAGAAAACACAAACACAATAAGATAATTCCAGAACCTATAAGATAGGATAACAAATATTTTTTGGATAAAATCCTGATTTGTTGGAGCAATCTAAGAAGAATGTTTTGCATGAATTCCAGATTCTCATTTATTTATGAATTTCAAAAAATACGCAAGGGGCTTTGTGAAATTGTTTTTAAAATTTTGTCTAAGATTTCTGAGAGAATTTCAACAGTTAGTCCTCCAAAAAACACTTCAATAATTTCTTCTAATATTCCGCGGAAGAAGTTTTTGTCTCCATGTTTCTTGAGAGAATTTCTTACAGAGATTTCTACCAAAAATACCGTTCGTCCAATTTAGAAGCACTTTTATGCATTCACGCAGAGGAATTTTTGAAAGTTTGAATAATGTTCTCGGTGAATATTTTCGCTCTTCAAAGAAGAGTTATTTCGGACGTGATTTTTTTTTATCTATAATATAATTTTGCAGTGCGAAAATCAATATTTATACTAAGAAATCGTTAAACAGTTCCATATCAATGGTACCGATTACAAACAAAAAGGCTTGTGAGCTTTCGATCGAATGGAGCAACGGTAATGATGGGTTTTGACCAATCCGCCCAAAACCTGCTGAAACGGGACTCCTTGTGCAAGCTACGTATATGAAAAACTGAAATTGTACCTGGAACAGTTGATCCGTTACGATACGATCCAAGGAACTCCAGATGATACTAAATATCTTGAATTTGAAGCCTTCAAAAATTATGCATGGTGGTATATGACCAGAAGGGTATCGTTGGAGTCAATTATCAATAGGAATTTAGACCGGTATTCTTGTAAATATTTCTGAGGATGATTACGTAAGACACGTGACGGGTTTCGGAGTTTCAGATTTAGAGAAACATCTTCGTTAGAAGTCGCAAATATATATCGGGGTAGCTACAGGAGAAATGCTTAGATCTGGAACTCTCGATGATGCCAGAAAGAAGGTTTTAAACTCGATCTGCTGTGCTTCCTATAGAGGGATTCCATCCAGAATGTGCCGGAAATCCCAAAAATCATACCCGATCATCATTGATTTGGATGAAACTTGGCACACGAGTTCGGTACGTTGGAAAAAAAAAATTCAACTGGTGTTAAGATAATTTGGGTTCAAGAGTAACTTTTGAGATGGGCGTATGTGTTTTTTCCAACATTTTACTTGAAAAATCGTAGTTCAAAAACCATTACATCTAGAGAAAAACTTTATATAAAGGAATTGTAGGGAACTAAAAACCTTTCTTAAAAAATATACACAGAAAAAAAATTTTTTTTTCATCAAGAAAAAATCAAAAATAATTACTAAAAATAAAATATCTAAAAAACATATTTTTAATATTTTTTTAATTTGTTGTATGGAAATTTGAGGAAAAAAGACACGTTTTGAAAAAACTCTAGGATGGACGCTCTTATAATAAAAAGTTTTTGAAATAGCGAACTTTGGTGTGTATTTCAAATTTGGGTTATTCATTCTTATAAATAAATTTTGATGTTACAATATGGTTTTGGAGATCATTACAAACAATAATGATCATAATGATAAACCACGTAAACACAACCGTTTTCAAGATATTTCTGATTTTCTTTCAATAAAATTTCAAAACCTCAAAAAATACGCCCTTTTCATAAATTACTCGTGATATTAAAACAACAATAGCTAACGATTGTTTCTCTTGTGTTTTTAGCCTTTTTAAAACACATGTATGTGCCTCTTACTTACTCTTAACAGCTCGTCGATTGAAAAAGCTTCACTTCAAGTTATAAGACAAAAATAATGAATTATGGTTGGATTTATATTTATATATACCATTTA
The DNA here is from genome assembly GCA_034211315.2 of Aedes japonicus. NCBI lineage: Eukaryota > Metazoa > Arthropoda > Insecta > Diptera > Culicidae > Aedes > Aedes japonicus. The sequence goes on along the minus strand of JASCZW010004007.1, from coordinate 62,751 downwards.
TTAGACTCGGTCATTGATAATATTACATAAACATTATATAAACTATTGATTGCTTTTATATATATTATGAATCCTGCCTTCTTCGTCATTCGAAAACAGTTTTACAAAAACTTCGTTTTCTGAAATTGGAACGAATGAGTGGTACTTTTTGTGTACCTGCAATCGTTTTAGTCTGTCGGTAAATTTCATTCCATTCTGCTACCCCCTGTTCATACTCTTCATATGATACATAACAAAACGACATTTTTGTTAAACAATCATCACTTTTTGGTTCGCCTCATTCGAATAACTCTAATGCACTTTTTATAGGGTGTTCATGTTGTACAGCAAGGCTTGCATATCTTGCCATTCGTTTTAATGTACCACCAATTGCATCGCAAGGTCCCTTACCGTGGGATGTTGCGAAAAAATGCCATTCAGCATCAATATTGTATTTCTTTTAAACTTACAAAGGCTTGCAAAGTTCTTCCTATTTTTATATTGGGATGCTGCCCGTCAGACATAAACGTAGCTTTCTTTACTTTAATTTTTGTTTGCAAAAAGCTTATTAGTTTTGAAATAAACACCTGCACCGCAATCGTATCATGTTTCAACACTTCTGAGATAACAATGAAACTGATATTTTTAAGTATTCCAGATTCCGTGTAATAAATGACAAAAGGAGTGAATAGTGGCTTGCTCATTACTCCAATAACTACTTTGAACAGCATCTTGAAAAACAAATGAATAATTTTCAGAAAAATCACAAATTATTATTACTTCGCCGTCTTTAAGACAACTTTTATAATCTCTCAAGAAACTAGACTGCTGAGATTTGACAAAATCGTGGGATACTAATTGTTCCAACTTTTCACAAAAATAAGCAATAAATTCATCAATTGGTTTAACAAGTGTCTCTAAACTACATCTATCAGTTGAAATCCATTGCTCAAAGATATTTCAACTAAACCACGTTTTCTAATTTGTCTGTTAAACTACTCTAAAATCTGAAAAGCCTGGACATCGTTCGCATTCACGGAGGTAACATTTTTTAGTTCTAGTTGATGAGCTACATAATATTTCTTCAAAACACAATTTATAATCATTCTCGAATGAATATTTTCTAAGACCATAAAGCATCAAGTTAATGTTCTCATGAATGGTGCAAACACAAATGTTATGAGAACCTGTGCTGCCAAGTAATTTGCAATGCTTTGGTCTTAGTGCTGCAAAAGAGCTAAACCCAACAGCATTTTGATGCATCTCTTGAAATTTAATGAAAGCTTCTCTTAATGAACAAACTAAAAGGCGCTTTTGAATATGAACCCTCTTACCTTCACTCCTCACTGAAACGTAGATCGTTCATACCAGGGGTTGCTCGTGTAATCTCATCACTGTCGTAAAATTGCAAAAATTTGATTTTTTATTTCGGGTTCAGACCGTGTCCCAGCTTTCGTTAGGGCAGCTAAAACACCTTCGTGCTTTGCAAGGAATTTAGCTTGTGATACGATGTACTTGTTTGTTATTCCAAATTCTGCCATTACTCTTTGATTTGTCCAAGATTGTGGTAAAACCGAAAGTATCCTTACTTGGACATTAGAGTAATGTGAACGTTATAATATGAAGATCTTGGAAAATTTATCATTTCTGGTGGAAATCTCGATTAACTTAAGAAAAGAGCGAATTTTCTGAGGTTTTTTCATTCTATTGAGATAAAATCCGAAAAATCTCGAAAACGGTTGCGTTCAGGTGATTTATCAATATTATCATTATTGTCTTTAATGATCTCCAAAATCAATATTGTATAATTAATTTTCATTTATAATAATGAATAACCAAAATTTGAAATATGCACAAAGTTCGCTCTTCGGAAAAAATTTTTATTATAAGGCGTCCATCCTAGAGTCTTTTTTCAAAACGTGTCTTTTTTTCTCAAATTTCCAGCAAAACAAATTTGAAAAATATTAAAAATATGTTTTTTTTATATTTGATTTTTGGTATTTATTTTCGATTTTCTTTATGAAATTTTTTTTTTTTCAGTGTACATTTTTTTACAAAGCTTTTTAGTTCTCTACAATTCCCCATATAAAGTTTTTCTCTAAATGTAATGGTTTTTGAACTACGATTTTCAAGTAAAATTTTGGAAAAAAACATACACCCATCTCAAAAGTTACTCTTGAATCAAATAATCTTAACACCAGTGGATTTTTTTCAACATACCAAAGACGTGTACCAATGTTTCATCAAAATCGAAGATAGTTGAGTTTGGTGACCGACCGATTTGGCGTGGAATCAGTCTATATTGAGTTAATTAAACAGATTACTAACCACTTTAATCTGAACAAATCCAGTTCTGACTACTGCATGAAGCGCTGACCCCGAAATGCTATATACATTGAAGAAGTTCTACTCGATTTAAGGCTATATCAGATTTTCTTTGCTACCGGTTTTTTTAATTAAACTTTTTAACAGCGTATAATTTTTCACAATGGTCAACTTTGCCAAAGACATCCAAAATAACCGTTTTGGACTTAAAATTTTCTTTAACAATCAATACCATTTTTACACAGAACCTTGAACCCACAGAAACAAAGTCGTGATCCAAAATGACGAACCACCGAAGAACTGAAGAAAAATTGAAAATGACAAATGAAAAGAAGGCATCTCAAAAAACAGACCGAATCACCTCGAGAAACCCACTATTTGATTTGTGGTGGATCCTTGTTTCGCTCACGGATATGAAACGGCACAAAAACTCGTTCATATTGCGGTTGAACATCGTCGAATACAGCTGCGAAGTTGCCACAAGTTTGTAGTCGAAGCAAACGCGGCACCCAACATGCGGAAAGCTGTCTTATACCCAAGTGATCAGTCAAAATTGAAACCACTGAGCCATTTGAGATGCCTTAGGCTTGAGTCCCCAAAATATTTATCAAGCTTTTTTCGATGCTCTTCACAATGGCTGTCAAATACAAAATAATTGACGCAGTTTGTTCAAATTTTGACAGGAGTAAAATGAGAGTTGCAGTGTTGCGCTTTCAGTTAAGAGGCGGAAAATTCAATATGTCACGGACTTATCGACCCGCTCTCGAAACTTCCGAGAAAACGAAGATGTCATGATGAGATGCCAAATTTAGTTCGAAAAATATCAAAGATTACATTTGCTTACTAGTGACACCGGAATGATTTCGATGCTTGTCACTTCTCATAAATACACTGGAACATTTCAAATAAATAAAACTGTTTAATTCATACCAAACTTTAAGCCCACTTAATACAACTAGTACATTCAGTATTTTATTACTTATTCAATAATAGCACATCTATATAGCTTCCTACGATCCTTCACTTCGTTCGGTAGTGGTATGATTCCGTTTTAAATTTCTTCAAATACACTGATATTTTTAACGATGGCGATAACACGGGGAGAAAACTTCTGAACACAATCATCATGCTCGGAGAGCGGAAGTCCGGCATGACTCCCACCGGCATGACGCCCAAGAGTGAAAGATCTTCACCTCCGGATCCTGCTAACTGTCTAACTAACTAACAAAACAAAAAAAAACAGTACCTAATCCTGTTTCGTCCCTCAATCTAATAACTGGTTCGGCTGACTAGTGCGAGGAATGTCTAAATCCCACAAAACGGCGCTATCAATGTCTCCTCGATCCTACCTAGCTTTTGGCGGAAAATATCTACTTGTTGTTCGTGTGGACTGCTTACTACTAGTACAGCTAGAGGTTCCTAGTTCTTACTATATTTACAACTTAAAAACGAAACAACACAATCGATAAACAAGATACTAAATAGTGGAAGGTGTTCCTTAATAGGCATAAAAACATCTACAGTGAGGTTTACCGAATGTTCGCTTCGACTGCCCAATCCTATATATATCAATCTGACGTATCTCACCGATCCGATGCCTACGGTTTTATTTTATCTATCAAGAGGTCTGAACTGAACTAAACCCGAAAAACGAATTGTGCGTGTAGCTGCAAATTTCGCCGGAGCATTTTAGGGGGCATTGGTTTTTAGTTTGTTTTATCTTAGAAATTGTTCGTCCGATACACCTTTAGTATTGTTGTTGGTAGTAATGTTTTTTTTTTCTTATGAGAAGTAGATTGCTAGAAAGACTATTAAAATGATGAGTGTTATCGCAACGCACACGGTAATCAAGATTTTTTTCTGCAAAGAAGTACAAAATAGAAAAGAAACGAAAAAGAAAAGAAAAAGGAAAATTTAATTAATGGCTCCTGATAAGAGAGTGTTACACCACATATTTTTTTTCGTTAGCGAAACGTCAACGACCAACCAGAAATGGCAATAGGTAGGTAGGCACACCAGAGTGAGAAACAGACAGAGACAGACACATACAGACGAACAAGCCCAGGCCCGAGAATGGATGATTACGTCGATGATGATCGTCCGCAAGCAGCCCGCGAGAAAAGGAGCGCGGAAGAGAAACAAAACGAAAGCATCATTTACAACATTGTAGCACGAACCGTCAGCGAAGAGTCTATTTACACTAGCAGCGGAAAATAGGGACCACCACCACCCCCCGCTACAAGCGATGAGTTTTCCACCGACCGGCAACACGTATGAACCCACTGACAACGATGCGGCGGCGAACAACATCCAACAGAACAAATTATGAAGATGATGATGATGATAGGTGGGAGAGTAGATGATAAATGTAGGTACAATACACACACAGAGAAAGGAGGCACCCACACTCATACACGGGGTGAGATGCGGCACCACGTGTCCAAAAACAACAACAGCTAGCTAGGGTCCAAATTTCTGATTGAAATTGGATCGATTCGGTCCTGCGACAGAGAGCAGGCCGTGGTTGATATTTGCTCTGTCATCGCGTTCATTAATACAAAGACACCAACCGGTGCCAACACTTGATTAAAGACTGGTAATATTTATCCCCCTAGTTTTAGATATCCGATGTTTAATAATATGAAAACTTGGCTCTGTAAAGTTGATTCGATTGAGCCTGTACAAATAAATTTTTTATTTAAAAAAAAAACATTTTAAAATTAAATTATTTTATTTTATTGGCGATAGTTGGGCTAGTCAAGGAACTGACAATTGACTTGGGACAGATATTAGCACATAGCAGCGAAATCAGTTCTACGGAAATCCAGGCCATGTTGATTAACCATGTTATCGAACGGAATAGGTGCTGATAGATTGATAGTAATCTCCAGCGCAAATGCCGAAGCACTCCAATACGGACATTTCGTTCTAGATTTATCTCGTGGCTTTGATTCAAATTTAACGGTTTAAAACATTAATAGAGCACGGCTTCTTCACATGCCGCTGATTCTCATAGTACCATCTGATCAAAAGCTCTTAATTAGTTTCTTCGAAAAAGAATAACAATGATTAATTAACGAAGACCTCGGCAACCAGATTTAAAAAAAAAAATCCTGATGTCTAGTCGTTACATAGCGACAAGTGAGGCGCAATTAGTTTGCAATACTAAAGCCTGTCCACGCTGAATTTCGGACACTTTTCTGTCAATGTAGATTTTGAATTATTTCACGGATCGCTGAAACGTTTCAATTAAATGACAGCTAAAACTCTTCACATTATTTCGTGGTACAACATGTTTACACGCTATGATGAGAATATCTTAAATTAGGTAATTATTTTACCTAAAATTAGGTATTATTGAAAATACCCATAATATCGGTTTATTTCCAAAAATTGTACGTTATTATTTATCAAAAATTGAACACATTTTTCGTCACTGAAGCAACGTGGCCGCCATATTTTTCCAAGTGAAAAAGTAATTATTTTTCTTATTAAGGGGGGGATATACAGTTAGAATGGCCATTTTTTTTTGTTGCTTAAAAAGTTAGTAAATTTCTCATGCAATACGCTCTTGAAACCCTTTTTTTTTTTGAAATTCTAACTCGAAGTGTTTCTTTTCATCATTTTTCGATGACGCCTTTTTAGCGCGCAGCAGGTATAAAGAGGCGCTTGACCGAGCAAACCTATTTTCTATTGTGTGTTGCTTAAAACAGCATTTTCGGAGTTTATGCCGGTGATAACTCAAAAACTAATTATTCGATTAAGCTGAAACTTATAGGATTTTTTTTATTAGAGTATTACCTTCTATATGAATTAAAAATTATTTTAAATATGGAAAAATGTGATAAAATGGCGGAAAAAATGTGGATTTTTTCAAAAAATTTACGCCAAATGTGTATTTTTTTTTTGCTTTTTTTTTTCATTTATCCACTAACTGTATATGTAATTAATGTGATTTTTTTGGGTAAACAGGTTTCAGATCAAAACTGCGACCAAGAGAGCCGGCACAAGCAAAATACAACGACTTTTTGAACGCACTTTAACGGCCGCCATTTTGTTGAAAAAAAATTTAAAACAATATTTTTGTATACTACATAAATACACTTATAATTGTAAAAAAGTTTTGATTGATTGCAGTAAAAACTTCCCCTTGAATTTTCAAAAAATATTTTTTTTTATCGTTCTAACTGTATGTCCCCCCTTAACCTTTTAACAAAACGTTTATTCATGTCCCAATATTTGAAGCAATAATTTTTGCATTCTTTTTTTATTCAGATTCCGATCCTTGTGGACCAACGTTAATCTCGAGGAGCAATTCGGCTTCACTCCGGAGCGAAAACATATTTCTGTTATGAATGAATACAGGTAACGCAAAAATATTGGTTAAACGACGTAGCAAGGTAATTTGTTATGAAAAGAGCAGAAAATCGACGATAATGACGATACTGACCAATTGCAGACATTTAAATAGAATAGCCAGAAAGTTATTAACAATTTTAGTTTCAGATATTACGATTTCAGAACATAACGTTAGCTTTACTTGGATTCCTCCATACTTTATTGTTACTTTTTTTTACTACAGAAGAAATATTTCTGTAATACATTTGAACATTTGTTTCCCCTTAAGTGCAGAATTTGAAATACTAATTTGTATGGGTAAATTGTTATATTGCGTGTCTTTTTTAAATAAAACTAAAAAAAAAATTTCAGTTAAAAATAACGCTCAAAAATCGATAATTTTTAACGTTTATCTTTCTTTAATACTATTACCCAATATAAGGTAATCTGTGTTTACGCATAATTGGAGAATATACACTTTTGAGCGATTATCGGTACTTTTTAACGATCTTTGGGTATTCTCATATTAGCGTGTACATAATAGTTACATTCAGTACTTCGATGGGCATTTGAACGGCAATATTACATCACCAATTGCAAAGGAATTCGTGGGGCATTACCAAGCGGGATTCATGGGTGCCTGCGCTACTACGCACCAGGTATTCGCGATTAGTGCTGCAGAAATGTCGCAAATATAACGTGCCCACACATCATCTTTTCATCGATTTCAAATCAGCGTATGATGATACAATCGATCGAGACCAGCTATGGAAGATTATGCACGAATATGGATTTCCGGAAGAACTGACGCGGTTGGTCAAAGCAACAATAGATCGAGTGATGTGTGTCGTCCGAGTATCAGGGACACTCTCCAGTCCTTTCGAATCTCGAAGAGGATTACGGCAAGGTGATGGATTGTCGTGTTTGTTGTTTAACATTGCACTGGAGGGTGTGATTCGAAGAGCTGGGATAGACACGAGTGGCACGATCTTCAGGAAGTCTATCCAATTATTTGGCTTCGCCAACGACGTTGATATCGTTGCACGTAACTCTGAGACGATGGCGAACACGTACAGCAGATTTGAGGCTGAAGCTGGTAGGATTGGGCTTTTGATTAATGAAGGAAAGAGGGTCACGAGAAGACAATGTTAGCCTCCAACCACGAGTTCAGATCGAGATCGAGATCGGTGAAGAAATCGAGATAGTAGACGAATTCGTGTATTTGGGCTCATTGATGACCGCCGATAACGACACCAGCAGAGTGATACAAAGGCGCATAATGGCTGGCAATACAAAGTTGACCATCTACAAGACATTAACTAGACCGGTAGTTCTCTACGGCCATGTACATTGGAGAACCAATGCGCCCTTGGTGTCTTTAAACGGAAGGTGTTGCATACGATCTTCAGTGGAGTGCAGATGGAAGACGGAACATGGAGGAGGCGAATAAACCACGAATTGCACCAGTTGCTGGGAGAAGCTCTCATCGTATACATGGGCTGCGCATGTCGTAAGAATGTCGGACGACAGCCCTACTAAAATGGTTCTCGAAAACGAGCCGACGGGTACAAGAAGAAGAAACCCGTAACGAGCAAGGTAGATCGATCGTACGCAGTTTGTACGAACGGCCGCAAAATCAAAATTTATCGTTACGTGATCTTGCCGAGTTTTGAGTTTGCAAATCATTTGACCAGCGCTTGACTACGGATCGGAAGGTTCGAAGTGGAACAAATCGAAAAGTATGCTCCCGACAAATGGATACGAAAGTGGTAGCCATTCTTGAGAAAAAATCCCAACCTTCAAAATCATACGAACTAAAAATGAAGCAGATGCAAAGACTGAAGGCGTACAAAGTAAAAAGGGTGCCCAACCGTGATGACAAGTAAAATCGCAGCAAAAAGTCGTGATAAGAAGCCTTACACCAATTGCAAACATTTTCTTGTATCATAATGGACGACAAAACATACGTACTAAAAATCTTTAAACAGCGTCCGGATTTGTATTTTTATTTATAATGAAAAGCCGAGCATTTCCGGACAAAGAAGGTGTCCAAATTCCCGAAGAAGTATTTGATTTGGCAGGCTATATGTAGTTGTGCTCGAAAATCAAAAAGTTTTGTCTCTACCGGCACTATCAATAAGGATGTGTACGAGAAGGAATGTCTGCAAAAGCGGTTGCTACCAGAAGCCACGACTCTCCAGCTCTGTTTTGGCCTGATTATAGCCTCTTGTCACTGTGTGAAATCCTAGAGGTACTAGAGGTCGCATACGTGCCAAAAACAGTCAATCCACCAAAACTGTCCAGAACTTCGCGCAATAAAGAAGTATTGGGCTCAAGTTAAGCGGAAACTATTCGAAACTAGCAGAAAAAAGCAAAAGGTACCGATGATTTCAAGAGAACATGGAGAATTGTCACGGCGGACGTATCTGAGGATATTGTACGGAACCTGATGGCTGGTGTGCCACAGAAAATTTAAAAATTTTAAAGGAAGAATGTACATATAACTCTAGTATTGTGAAATAAACAATTGGTTGTGTTGAATAATGAGTAATTTTTTTGTGCTGCTATGATTTTGATGCCCGAAATTTAACGTGGACAGGCTTTAAGTGGTATTTTGTGGTCTTGTTTTGTTTCACAGTGAACCATCGAAGAAGACTATCAAACTAGACGAAAAGCAAAAGTCAGACAAAGTCAAAGCTCTTACTAAAAACCTGGAGAAGTCTAAGATCCGTATCTCGAGTAAAGTCTAGTATCATAGAGATAGCAATTTGAAAACTTTTTTTTGATATCAACATCAATTTGAAATCAAAATTTGATTTCACTTCACAATTTTCAAATTTGGTATTAAATTTAATTTTCATCTGGCTGTAATTTGCGTTCACTTTTCTGTGATAAAAGTAGATTTCTTTCCATTGTCTTAACAGAACATCAAGAGGAACACTCATTTTGCTATCGTCGAAAAAGGATGGACAGCAAAAAAATTTGATGTCACAGGAACAAATGATTGCTTTCAATTTTGATATTTCAACCGTTAAAACGACCAAAACGACAGCAACCTGAGTAATCATTATCCGCAACATCACAACAACATCTTTAGTTTTCTATTTGATCTCAGGCTCTACTCGGGATGACAGCCTCTGTGGAAGTCCTAGAATAAGAACGCGCTGAAATAATGGCTTTGAAAGTAGTGTTGATATGATTGGTATCCAAAGAGAATTTAGCGCTCGTCGGGCTAGTCGTTCGTATGTTCGATGTCATTGCTTAACGTTAAGGAGTGTGCACATTTGGCGTACGATGACGATATAACCAGGCACTCGTTTGAAATGTGGAAGGAACTCTTAACCGATTCGATGAAGTTGGCAGAGTTTAAGGGTGAAGCCACACAATTCATTCTCTTCAAAATTAAAGCTGACCCACGATTGCTCGGAATTTTCAAAAATACAAAATGCACCGAAAATGCTCCAAATGCAAAAATCAAGCCGTTTTCTAACGTGTTATACAGGGTGCGACAGAAAATAATGCGAAAATGTTCAAACTTGAGTATTGGGTTAATTCGTGTAGCTAGTGGCTAATTTCTGTCGAAAGTGTATTTGTTTATGTTTACTTTTCAGTGCTGCATCCAAACATTCTACTTGTTTTTTTGCAAATTCGTCAAAATGTTCGCGAAAGCAGTGATCACCAGTTTGTTGCTCGCCCAGAAGAAGCCGAAAGAGATTGCCAAGGTGGTAGGGTGCCATTTGGCAACAGTTTACCGCATAAAAAAGTCCCTCAAAATGGTCCTAAGCAGCGGAAGTCGGGAAGCGGACGTCCGCGCTTTGCACGCACGCCGAACGTGATCAAATCGGTCCGTGCAGCTCGCAACCCGGTGCGTTCCATAAGAAAACTTAAAAAGCCAATATTTCGGAGAAATCCATGCGGAGAATCATCAAAGAAGAGCTGCATGCATCTTCCAGAGCCAGAGTGAAACGCCACTTGATTACGGACCGGGTCAAGGAACTACGAGTGACTCGTTCCAAGAGATTGCTTTCCTTGTTGAAGAAGGAAAAAATGATCATCCTTCTCTCCGACGAAAAGCTTTTCAGCATCGATGGAAAGAAGAAAATGGAGAACGTTCCGGAAAAAGTGAAATTCAAATTTCCAACTGTTTGAAACTGCCGCCTGTTTTCATTGATGCTGGAGCTAAAATCAATACCGAAATATATAACGGTGTTTTAAAGGACCAAGTGCTTCCCTGGGTGAAGACCAACTTCTCCGAGGACCAAAACGTTGTCCTACAGCAGGATGGAGCGCCGTGTCACACGTCCAATCTAACCCAACAATGGTTGAACGATAACATGAAGTTTTGGCCGAAGGATTTGTGGCCCCCTAGCAGTCCAGATCTTAATCCGTTGGATTATTCGATTTGGGCATATGTTGATGCACGAGCCTGCAAAACATCACACCCTAGTGTGAAAACCCTGAAGTCAACCATGGTAGTCAATGTCGGAGGAATACGTCCGAAAAGCATGCTCTGGCTTTCGGCGTCGGCTCGAGAATGTTATTAATAAAAATGGAGGACACATTGAATAAATTAGTTTAAAAGGACTTTATAAAGATAACTGCACTGGAAAATGTTGATATTATTGCTTGAATTAGTTGAAAATGGGATTTGAAAGAAATAGAACAAATTTTCGCATTATTTTCTGCCGCACCCTGTACCGTTTGAAGACATATTTTGGATCTGGATCGGACATAATGCTTGCTCTGATGTGTCAGAAGTCTGAGCAATCCGAGTAACAATTTGTTAAACGAGTAGCGGCAACGGCAAAGTTGTGTGAATTCAACAATGGAAAAGAGTTTGAGAAATTCATCGGAACAATCGCTGGACAGACACGAAGCAGTAGCACTGACAATGCCTATACATAGGTGGTTTGATTTACTTACTTCAAGTCAAGATGGTTGTTAATAACGTCTTGGAATCATTAAAAATGATACTAACTGCAATGGATTCGAATAATGTTTCAAATCACCTTTAAATTTGTTTTTTATTTTTTATTTCTGTATTATTTAGTTATGTTTTATTTTTCAGAATAGAAATGGTTACAAATTACGTCCTGGAACAATAAAAACATTTACAACTCATTTTCTCCGAAACATTTTACAACAGATCTCAAAACTAAATTCTTCTTACTTCCATTACTTCATTCCGAACCCATTTTTCTCAACTTACGAAAACAACGCTCAGAACCTTTCCCACTTCCGCCGAGTCATAATCACGTACAAATCAAAAAGCATCAAAACTTTTAACATTTCTCGGTAACACCTCAGTTGGGACCAGACCAGAGAGGGGGGGTGTATCAAACAGCATCCCCCATAACTTTTCCTCTCTCGGATGACACACATCACCCGGACCAGCAGCCATGCAGCAGTGAGTGCCTTTCCACTTCTGGTGTGATTGCAAACCCACCTTCACCAACAGGGCCTCGGCCGACAGCATCTTCCAGTGGCAGCGTTGTTGAGCCCCGACACGACCCTCTACACGACCGACGATGGTCGGAGTGAAAATCCAGTGAAAATAATTACCGCCTGGAGATGGCTTTTTACTGCCGTACGGAACAACGTGCTCCTGTTTTTCCTTCGAAACGGGAGTGAGTGTTGATCCTTTTACAGCAGAACTGCCACCGCTGCGGTAGGCACATGACATTTACTTCACGAAGAAGCAACAAAAAAAAACCAGGCTCCTCAAGTAACGGGTCTGGGTCGGGGGGGTGTGAAGGAGGCCCACGGTAAACACAAGGTACTAATTGTAGGTAAAAGGTCAGACCTTTCGAAAAGAAAGAAGAAAAAAAAACAACATTCTTGTACCAAGGCTGGCGCTGCTGTAGGCGGCAAGCAACAACAAAACCAAGAGCGGTTAACAGGAGTAAATCTCGGATAATTTGTACCCTTCAGTTTCCCTCGTGTCGGTGTCTGGCAGGATAAACTTTGCAAATGTCATGGATGGCTCGAGGATAGCTGAACCGTGTAAAGCCCATGTCGTTTTTTGTTGTTGCGTTGAATCCTCAGGAAGGACGAGTATTTGGTGGCTCTGGTGTGTGGGGGTGATTTAACACTAATGCATCATTTTGCGTTCTACTGAAAGTTTGAGTAAAATTAAAAGATTTATGGTTGTGGCAACCTGCTTCTGTGGAATTGGGATGATAAATATAGACACAACAAATAATGGCCAAAAGTTTATTGCAGTAAGGTATGACCTACTGACATGCTATCATCGAGAGTGAACTGCAGCAACCAGAATGGAGTGCAGCAAAATCATAATGGCCAGTGGAGACGGTGGGTACTGTGGGTCATCAACGATGGATGGCTGGCTGGTGTCGTCCCTTGCACCATGCGTGTTGATCGAGCTGAAAGGGTCCATTATCCCACTGTATGACAAAAAATGACACTGTATGACTAGCCGTTCACTATCTGAATATTTAAGTATGTGTGAGAGAGAGAGAAAATGGTCACACAGTGGGGCCTGCGGCATTGACACCGATCTTCTCAGATAGATGAAAGATAGAAGATAGATGATGTGTGAAAAGTCATGGCACAAAATGTAAAAAAAAACTGACGACCACCTTTGGAGATTAAAGAAAGTGGAGCGGACTTGAAGCTATCTATAATAAAACTCATTTTAATACAAAGGTTATTTTTCCCATAAAAGCGTAACTGTCCCATATGGACTTTATTATTTATCGAAAAAGAGTTATCCATTGGAATCTATCACTATGATTTGAGCCTACATTACTTCGTGACGATTTCTCGAGATTCTTAGAAATACTATTAGATCATACACACAGGCTTGTATCCAAAGCAAACAGCAGAACAGACGAGGATTTAAAAGCATTCCAACTGATCAATGTCAGATGATTCAACATTCAAGCAATTCCCATCTTTTCACGTCTGCCACATACCAGGTAACATTTCCAAAGCCAATTGGTTTTATTAGTGTTTTGTGATATTTTTTATCACAGCATTACGGAGACCATTTGGTCTTGTAAAGGGTTGTTACAAGATAGTCTAACGGTATTTCCGGGAGCCGTAGAGTAGGTGGAGACCCTATGGGGCTTTTTTTTTGTTGGGGCGTAGAACTACTGCGTACACTGAGTTGAACTTTTGTGTTATACCTCTGTTTACTATACTAATTCGCATCCTAAAGCTTTGTCAAGTGACCAGCCTAAGACGCGTCTCCCAGTCAGGCAAAATTGAGTTTATAAAACCCACCTCCTTTCCAGGATTTGCAGTCCAAATTTCTATAGGTTGCATATAGCCACTGTGCAAAAATTTAAGTCTGCTCTTGTAGAAAGCATCACAATCTGCAAAGCAGATATTCCGAGGTTTCACGTTCCATGTTACAGAAACGACAGATATCATTCTGAACCTGACCAATGTTCTTCAAATGATATCTACTCGGGCAATGTCCGGTTACTAGGCCAGTATAGGTACAAAGAACTCTCTTATTGAGCTCCAGAAGCTTTTTACTAATTGTAACATTTGGAATTATAAACCTTTTCGCTTGAGAACACTTTGTGGTGACTAACCAATTGGTCATCACCCTTGCTCTTCCCAAGATTTAAATTCCATTTTTATGGCACACTATGATATACCGCAGAATGGTTCTGGGCCAATAAACTGTGCATTTGAACCTTGTTTTGCAAGCTTCGTCTGCCCTTTCATTGCCTTCAATGCCACAGTGTCCCGGAACCCAGAATAAATTTTCCGAGTTCTCTTGGCACACCTTTCGCAATGGAAGAATGCATTCCCAGACAAGTTTGGATGTACATTTATAATTACTTAACGCTTTGAGTGCCGCTTGGCTGTCTGTAAGAATACAAATATTTGCATATCTATATTTTCTCTTCAGACAAACGTTAACACACTTTATTATAGCAAAGGTCTCCGCTTGGAAAACCGTTGGATAGTTTCCCATCGCCACTGAGATTTCTACCCTAGGGCCGAAGATTCCTGCTCCCATTTTTGTTCCAATGTTTGAGCCATCTGTGAAGACTTTATGGAGCCATGACGAACAGTGGGACCTCCGACTTCCCAATCTATACGTGACGTTTCACATATCTTGTAAGGGATGTCATGGTTTTCCACAGGTTTCATCCAGTCTCCATTCATATACATCATCACTGGCCCATTTTGAAAGCTTTGTGAAATGCTCAGGTGACCGACTAAGTCACCAGACATGAAAGTTTTCAACCGTTTAAGTCTAAGCATACTCTTTTCCGCTTCTAGTTGCACGTATTCGTGCAAAGGCAGCAGATATAGAATTGCATTCAACGCATTTGATGGAGTGTTGCGCATCACTCCCGTTATAACAATGGATACTAGCCGTTAAAGTTTTGTAAGCTTTTTCTGTGCAGTAGTTTTTTTTTTTTGGCCACCACCACAAGGGAAATCCACATTATCATTTTTGGTCTTAGACCCCATTTTCTGCCAAATGTTTTTGAGCAAATCCAGAAAGCACTGGTTGCCTTACCGATCACACACTCAAGATGAGCATTTCAGTTCATTTCACTCCTAAGTATTTAACCTGTTCACTAAGATGGATCTTTAATCCTCCTAGCTGGAACGCTTTTAGACTAAACTTCCTTTTCCTAGTGAAAGGTACAATTACTACTTTTGCTGGATTAATGCTAAGGCCCTCCTTGATACACCAAGACTGGGTAAATTTTTGGGCCCATTGCATTCTTTCTGAAATGATGTTGTCAAATTTTCCCCTCACTATAATGACTATATCGTCTGCAAAACCTACAACCTCGAAACCTTTTTCCTCTAAGCTGCATAGAAGCTCGTCTACAACTAAGGACCACATAAGTGGTGAGAGGACTCCTCCCTTGGGGACAACCTTTCGTTGCCCGTATTATAATAGACGAACTTCCCAGCTCTGAAGTGATTTCTCTTTTGCGAGCATGGTATGAACCCAGTTAATTATGTTCATGTCAAAGTTCCTTTTTTCATGGCACGAGCCATAGATGAATAGGAAGCGTTGTCGAAAGCTCCTTCAATATCTAAGAAAGAGCAAAGTGCTATTTCTTTTACCGATAGAGCTTTTTCTACTTTTGAAACCACACTATGCAGTGCCGTAACTGTTGACTTACCAGACTGGTAAGCAAACTGGAACTCAGATAGTGGATGCTTGTTCATGTAATTTGAATTGATATAATCATTCAAAACTTGTTCCATAGTCTTTAATAGGACTGATGAAAGACTAATGGGTCTGTATGATTTAGGATGCGCCTTGTCTCGCTTTCCTACTTTCGGTATGAAGATAACTTTTACTTGTGTCCATGAAGTTGGAATATGGTTGAGTCTTAAACTTGCCTTAAAAATCTCAATTAATGGCGAGATCAACACTGCTTCGCCATTTTGAAGTAATGCTGGAAATATCCCGTCCGTTCCTGCAGATTTGTAAGGCTGAAAAGATCTCAACGCATTTTCTACCCTGGCTTTCTTAAAGATTTTGTCAGCCGAGTCATTTGGAGCATTTTTCGCTCTACCAGACATTTGAGATGTCCTTGTAGAACTTTTTTCACCTACAAGTGATCTATGGGGCTTAGCTGAAAGCCACCAGGCGGATCGAAGGTTGCGGATAACGAACGGCCATCAGATATGATGGTTAGCTGCGAATATCCGAATAAGCAGTCCCGGAAAATCAGCGGAGGCCGACCTGAATGTGGGGGGACTGCGCAGTTATTGGACACTGTTGAGTATCTTCCAAAAACTCACAAATATACGAAAGGTAGCCTTGTCAAAGCGAGTCATCCCGTTATAAGTCCAAGGCTCCACCAACCTGAGCGCCTGTCCCTCACGGAGGTGCGGCTCAAACAGCGTCTGTCTGGCATTCAGCGGCTTAATAAGAAATGCTGTTCCCCGCAAGCTACACCTAAGATGGCAGCCCAATTACGGGGATAGGAACCTAAGGCCAACCACCTAAAGGTTGTACGGAATCAATTTGCACCATTTTTAAATGGCTAACGTTTAACCCGTTGGGTATTTTCTAACTTTTAACCCGTTGGGTATTTTCTATTGAAATTTTGGGTGGAATTAGTTCAATGTGTATTTGTTTACGGTGTGTAAGTTTCCCTAGTAGATGTGCAATCGTTGCGAAGATGGATTCTGAAGAACAGCAACGGCGCAAAGAAATTTTGCGCACGTACCTCGAAAATCCGGATCTTCCTCATCGTTCCATCAGCAGGAAGTTGGGAATGGTACATTCTACGGTGTCTCGTGTTTCAAATCGGTACCACGAACGTTTGACCATCGTTTGACCAAGGATCACAACCGGTTGTGCAAGCTTTCAAGAGGAATCCCAAACGTTCAGTTCTAGATGTGGCGAAGAAACTGAATCTAACCAAAACATTCGTGCAAGATGCGAAAAAACGTGAAGGACTACACACGTACAAAGTTCAAAAGGCACCTTATTGCGATGAACGGCAGAACAGGTAAAACACGTGCACGGAAGCTCTACACCCAGATGTTGACGAAACCACATTGCCTCGTTATGGATGATGAGACGTACGTAAAAGCAGACTTCCGGCAGCTTCCGAGGCTTCGGTTTTTCACTGCTCATCATAAATTCGATATCCCTGAGGACGTTGGAAAGATGAAGATGTCAAAGTTTACCAAAAAATATATGTTTTGACAAGCAATTTGCTCGTGTTGAAAGCGGAGCACCCCATTCGTGACAACTGGAATGGTCAACGGGCCTAAAAGAAAGCCTCCAAAAGCGTCTCTTCCTTTTCTGAGGTCCAGGGTTGTTACGAAAAGTCTGAAAATAAATCCGCGCCAAATCCGCGCGAGCTCAAAATCAATCCGCGCCAAATCCGCGCGAGTTCAAAATCAAATCCGCGCCTTCAAATCCAATCTACACACGAATGTTCTATAACTTATCAAGCATCAAATATATAGGATGGGGAACGGCTTCATCAGTAGGCGAACCCTATTTCAAACAAGGGTAAACAATAACATGCATCACTCATTTTTGGCAGCATGCTACAAATAATAAAAGTAGATTTTTGATTAACTTCCTTCAGAAAACCCAGCGCTTGGAATAGGGTCTCGGTGGAGCTAAACCGTTCCCCACAATAAGATTGTCTGCGTTTTTGAGCCAATTAGATGCATTGTTCAAAACAGGAATGTAATTGAAAACTTCAGTGTGAAATAAAACCTGTAAAGAGGGAAACATAAGTCACGATGAGCTAAGTCAAATAAATTGACCGATAACCAACTTAATAAAAATGTCCAGACAAAAACAACCAATGACCCAAGATGTGATCCACGCTGGCCAAGTCCACCTCTGAAGGAGCACAGGACGTTTGAGTGAGTGATGAAAGTACTCGAACACAACCGATATGTAAAGTATTTCAAAGAGAATGATCCATATTTTGTCAATGGTGTATCAAGATAGGTACGTATTTATTTAACATATACGTCATAACATTTAATTGTTCTCAATAGCCTTCATATGAGCTAATTTTTCCCTTTCTGATTGTTCCTCCTGCTGGATGTTATCTTTTTGTTTCAAAAAAACTTTCAGGAATGATGTTTCTGGATAATTGGATGTCATAGCTCTGATTTCTTTTTCCATCAAATTAAAAATATCTTCTTTAGCCTTCCTTTTCATTCCTACAACTTCTTCTTGCTTTTGGATCTGGTGCCTTGCTTCCTTCTTTGCTTTTTCCTTATTTTTTTGTGCCTCCACTAATTCAAAATCTTTCTTTTGTTTCTGTTTGGATTCGTAAGATTGCCTCTCAAAGTTCGTCTTCAAAATCAAGTCCTTTGAAACAACAAATCTGGTTCATTCTCAAAATCATTCTCAATCATTCTCAAAAAAATGCATGCCACTCAAAATATTTTTACGAATATTGAACTGCTGTTCACTGAGCCTAGTGTTCCGGTAACACATGCTTAGATAGTGAAAATTTTCTTTCGACCTCTTGCATTAGAATGAGATACGCAAGTTACAATGTTGAGCAATGTTCTCATTTCAGAGAAACTATCGTCCTGGAATAAAAAATCAAGTACTTCCAAATCTGTTTCTGATTCAACCGTTTTAGTTGACAACTTGACACTTGCAAGTACTAATTCTTCGTGAATTTTAGATTTGTCTAATTTAAAATCAATAACATCGACTAAGTGGACGTTTTTTTGATGGAATCCTTATTTATGATCCTTCCAACCTTCAAGTTGCGGACTAGTCTAACAAATTCATTCGGAACATCTTTTGAAAACAAATACGAGACGAAAGCCTTAGTGTGGTCTTAAAAATGCTTATTGAAATGAGATGTTTTAAGTTGATTTCCTGCAGCGTCAAGAATGGATTTGTAAATAATTACATCTGTATCCTTAAGAAAATGTTCTTCCATTAGCATTTTGTTGTTGATGGCTTCCATTATCTGTTTTGGATCGTAAACTCTTGACATCATAGTGACCAAAAATGCGAGAATACTATCATAAATATCGTAAAGAATAAACTCATTCGTTTCGAGATGCTTAAGCAACTTTTCCGTTTCTCCCGCTGATTCAATCACAAAAAGAACCTGCTCTTTGATACCTGGCAGCAGTAAAATCTTCAAAACTTCATCTTCATAAAAGCTCCGTTTTGCCAGCTCTTGCAATTTCTTTTTCAAAGAAAGGTTGTAGTTTAAAAAGTTAGAAAATAAACACGCTCTGGTTTACTCATTTTGTTAATTCATTTAACTTATTCTGCACGGAAAAAATCCGTGCCCGGATCCGTGAACTGCAGTCATGAATTCGAGGACAAGCAAAAATACACCGTGAACTGAATCACGTAATCATGAACTAAATCACGTTTTTAGGTATAAACCCTGAAAACGTGAACTAGTTCACGGTTCTTTTTCATTTTCGTGAACGCTTTTATTTCTGTGTGGGGTATATCAATATGGTGTTGAACGAATCCGCGCCAAATCCGCGCCAGAACGAATTTTATGAACAAATCCGCGCCAAATCCGCGAAATTCGCGAAATCCGCGCTACCGTAACAACCCTGAGGTCACGACGGTCCTACGATTTAATTTTCTGGCCGGATTTAGCCTCATGCCATCACTCGAAAGAGGTTTAGGAATGGTACAAGGCTAAGGAGATCAATTTCGTGCCGAAGCATCTCAACCCCCCGAACACACCGATACTGCGGCCAATTGAAAAGTACTGGGCCATCATGAAGCAGGCACTTCGGAAGCATCATAAGAAAGTCAAATCGAAGGAAGATATGAAGAAGAAATGGATTGCCACGCAAAAATGTTGTACAGAACCTTATGAGTAGTGTAAGGAAGACGGTTCGTACATTTGCATATGTAATTGAAATTGAATAAAACAAACATGGGAAAATATTCATAACATGTTTTATTTTATTCCCTGAAAGTTTGAAAATGATTGGTTGCACGGGAGAATTTTGCCGAATATTTGTGTGTGTCGCAATTTGATTCCGTACACCCTTTACTGTCTCCGATGGCAGATTACAGAAACCAATAACGAAAGACTCCGGACTGATTTGACGGCATCGAAATTTAGCATGAAACAACGGATACGATTTGTAACATCGAACGTTTTAACGTTAGCTCAGCCAGGAAAGCTGGCACAACTAGTCAGCGAGGCACAAAGCCAGTGAAGTCCGTTGGCCAAACGTTGGAGAACACAAACTACCGTCGGGTCAGGTATTATTATGTTCCGATATTCGAGATGACAACGCTCCCCGACACCGTCGAGTGGGTTCCTACTGAGCGCACAAGCCCAGGCTGCACTCATCAAGTGTGAGAATAATCATGGCCAGATTCAGGACACGGGTTCGGAACCTTACGATAATCCAATGTTATACGCCAACCGAGCTACAGGACAAGGGGAACTTTTACAGTCAACTAAATGCCGTCGTGGATAAAATTCCGAAGGGTGATATCAAGATCTACACTGGCGAATTCAATGCGAAGATCATGAGCACGAAACCCAATAAGGCTCCCGGGGTCGATCGCTTATCAGCAGAGATTCTCCGCATAAATGTTGCATCAATTATTCTCTAATATCTGGGACACCGCGACATTTCCGGCCGACTGGATGCAGGGCGTCTTAGTTAAGGTCCCTAAGAAGGGAGATCTAACTATTTGCGACAATTGACGAGGCATCATGTTACTGTGTATTGTTCTCAAAGTCCTGTGCAAAGTTATCCTAAACCGGAGGAGAAAATCGACGTGACTCTCCGTCGGCAGCAGGCGGGATTCCGTGCCGGAAGATCTTGTGTGGACCATATTGTCACACTCCGAATCATTCTGGAGCAGGTCAATGAATTTCAAGAGTCCCTCTATTGATATTCATTGACTACGAAAACGCTTTCGACAGACTCAACCACGAAAATTTGTGGGGCGGCCTGAGACGCAAAGGATTCCCAGATAGAATCGTCAACCTCATCGATGCGCAGTACGAGGCTTTCACATGCAGAGTCCTGTATAAGGGAGCCTTGTTCTACCCCATACGGGTAGTCGCCGGTGTGAGGCAAGGATGTATATTATCACCGCTACTGTTCCTCACCATAATCGTCGAGATCATGCGAGATGCCCTTGACCGTATACCGAACCGTGGGCTGCTTTGGCAGCCTTTCACTATGGAGACCTCAACGACTTCGATTAGGCTGATGATCTTGCTTCGTTATCGCAACGGCCCTCTGATATACAAAGCAAGCTCAACGACCTCATCGAAAGCTCCTCTGCGGTGGGTCTTACCATCAACGTCAACAAGACTAAATCGTTGGATGTCAACACGGACAATCCATCGAATTTTACAGTAGCGGGGCAAGTAGTGGAGAAAGTCGACAGTTTCCAATATCTTGGCAAGATAGCGTCAGACTGCGGAACCAAGAGCGACATAGGTGCACGAATCAAGCAGACTAGAGCTGTTTTTGCGAGTTTAAGAAATATATGGAGGTCTAACCAGATAAGTCAACGCACCACAATCCGAATTTTGGGATATGTAATTCATGCCTGGGGTATGTAATGCCTGGGGTATGTAATTCATGTCTTGTGGCCTCACAGTTGGATCTCAAATGCTGAGCTCCATCGTAGATGTCAACAGAAACCGATATCAGTGGGAATTCGAGACCGAAAGTGGAGGTGGGCTACACACTACGAAGATGCGGAAACGAAATCTGCAAACAGATTTAGATTGGAACGCAGCATGACATCGCAGCAGAGGCAGACCCAGAGGCTCGTGGGGTCGGAGCCTCAATAAGGAAATAAAGGAATTCGAATGAAATCTGGCCAAAGCAGGCAGCCGCCAAGGATGGAAGTCTTTCACGTTGGCACTATGCAACCCTAGAGATGGATAGGAGATATAAGTAGGTAAGTAAGTAAGTAACTAGCGGTATTCGATTGATAGTTCTTAAGCATCACTTTTTCATCAATATGTGTCAAGATTGCCCCCGAAACGTATAGACGCAGCCAGAAACCGAACAATCCAGCTGCCATTTTGCAATAGTTGATAACTAGTTCTTTATAATGTCTGCATACTGCTGTTTACCGTTAGCTCTCAGAACTTGTGCTTAATCGTTTCCAAAACTTGGTTCCAAAATGCGAGGACTTTCAGCGGAACAACTCAGAAAGCCGTGCAAACAGCGATCAGGAAGTTCAATGAAGATATCACGTTTGAGGATAAACCTGCTGACCGTTGATCCTAACAATCTTCCATTGGATATTTCCGAGCCTATTCCTCGCATGCAAGCTACTGTTCCTACACCTGATTTTGATTCACTAACCGAATACCTGTCCAATATGAACTTCAATATACCGGATGTTGACGATATGACAGAGCGCTCCTGTGACATCTTGTGCAGATGGCTCAATGAAAACCTACCTAGGATTCGGTCACCTGTTAATCCACCATGGAGGCAACCCTGTACGGCGTAGGTTGAAACGTGCGCGAAACGCTAAACAGAGATTATTCCGGAAGCACCGTTCATTCACTAATCAACAGGCTTTCCACCCTGCAAGTGACGCACCCTGTCTACTGGATGCTAGTCTGTATAAATCATGCTTGTACAATTTGGCTTGCGTAGAAATCCAAACAGTTTCTGGAGTTTTGTGAATTCTAGGAGGAAACGCCCGTCTATCCCGTCAAATGTATTTCTAGACGAATCAGAATCATCTTAAGTTAAGGAATCATGCGAACAGTTTGCCAAGAGTTTCACGTCTGTGGTCTCCGCTGGCCTCGCCTCTCAACTCTCTTCTAATTTATCGGCTTATGTATTTGACCTGGATACCTTTTCCATTAACTTCGGACATGACCATTGCTGCTTCTAGGAAACTGAAAAGCTCGTATTCGCCCGGGCCTGATGGTGTACTGGCTGTTATCTTTTGTCGTTGTGCTGCTTCCTTAGCGACTCCTCTTGGCCAAATCTTCAACAAATCGTTTGAGCAGCAGAAGGTCCCCACTGTGTGGAAACAATCTTTAATGGTCCCCGCGTTCAAGAAAGGAGATAAAAGGAACTAAAGAGCAATTACCAGTCTATCTGCAGGATCGAAGCAATTCGAAATAATCGTTAGTAATGTCATTCTTGGCTGTACCAAACAATACAGTTCAAACTGTCATTGGATTTATGCCAGGCCTACTCTGTAACAACGAACTATCTGGACTTCACTAGTACCTGTATTACGCAGATTGAAGCTAAAAATCAAGTGGATGCCGTATATACGGACTTGAAGGCCGCTTTTGGCGTCATAGATCACAGAATACTTCTGTGCAAACTATCCCGTCTAGGTGCATCAGAACGACTTGTGGTATGACTGGAAAGCTACTTGATGGGTCGTGTTTTCAGCGTAAAACTTGACTCACAGCTGTTTCCAGTACGTTTAATAATAATCCAGACGTAGCACAAGGCTGCAACCGGGGGTCCTTGTTATTTGCGCTGTTTTTCAAAGATACCACTTTGTTGCTAGGATCGAACTACGATGGTGAGGTTTGAGGACTGCTACCGGCTTCAGGAGCTTCTAGACATGTTTTCGCGTTCCACCAATCAATGCGTCCCATCACTTTTAACTACCTATTTGATCAGGTCAGTGATTTGGGTGTGACACTGGACGAAAAACTAACATCTAATCAGTACATCAGCACCATCATCAAGAAAGCTTCACGACAAATGGGATTCATCACTTAAATTACCATCGTGATTTCACCGATCTTCGCTGTCTCAAAGCACTCTACCGTGCACTTGTTCGACCGGTTCTTGAAAATGCTGCGGTAATTTGGACTCCGTATCACCTGTCATGTGACCTCAGAACTGAACGTGTTCATTGTAGATTCATACGCATTGCACTCAGAAGCATACCATGGTGTAATCCTCAAGATCTCCCTCCGTATCCCGAATGATGCCGAGGGAACTATGAAATCGACGCACCTGCACTTCTGTCTTGCATTGACTTTCGAGTGAAAAGACAACTTAGATCGCCATCTCTACTGCTGACCAGATTCCATCGGACTTCTTACAGTTTTAATGAACCAGTAACATCATGTGTTTGTAACTTTTCTTTGGTTGACGACGTTTTCCATTTTGGAGAATGTTCTAGATCTTTTAAACGTAGAATAACTGCGTCAGGACTGCTTAAATTTGGAAACAATAATTTTAATACACTCATGTAGACTACGGTTAGATGAATGAAACTATATAGCCGAGATCCGGTCGCAAAAGTCCTGCTAACCCACGTTTGGATAAACTTATAATGAAGGCATTCGAGCACAAGAAGGAGGTTTCAGAGCGGAAGTTGGCCAAGAAAGTAAACACTCTGAAGTCCAATGTTCATCGTGCCAAATAAAGTTTGAATCTTCTAACCTATAGAAAGCTGAAGCAGCCGTAACGTAGTCCGAAACCAGAAGCATCGATTAGGGCCAGCGTTCGAAAGTTGTTCGATACGATGCTTGCTAGAAATTTGTAGAAACCTACGTGAAAATCGACTACAAATCCTGGCCGCAACCACAACATTATTCGGTGCCTGAAGGGGTAGTATTGAACCAGTCTGGACATCCGTTCAAGTCGAAAAGTTTGTTTAGAAAGCTATGGTCTAGCAAGCTATTTATGGCTGTGGTAAGATTTCGCAATCCACCATCACAACTGCTTCGATGATCGGTGAAGTATGCATCAAGGAGTGCCTACAAAAACGACAACTACCCATGATTCCCCTGTTGTCTTCTGGTCAGATCTTGCGCAATTACGCAAAATAAACGGTAGAATGGTATACCACCAAATTGCCCCCAAATTTGACCAATTGAAGAATTTTGGGCATCGACGAAGGCACATCTTAGAAAACATATCTCGTCAGCATATATCATTGAACAGTTTGAAAAAGATTGCTAGAAGGTGTCAAAATTTGTCGCTAAGCAGTCTGTGCTGCATCTCACGAAAAACGTTCCCAAGAAAGTACGCCAGCTAAAGATTGTACTCGAAAAACATGCAACACTTTGGAAATTTTGGTTTAGATGAAATTTTGGAATATATTTCTAGGCGAGGGAGGAAGTTTTAGGAAACATCATGAAGTTTCGGAGAAAATCGATATTTGTCCCCTCCTAACAGGTTCCGCCGGAGCATCCGGATTGTTCCCAAAATGGCCAATATAGTCATTGGGCCATTTCAAAGCTAGTTCTAATGATTATTTATATCTGTCGTCGCCTGACGGATCGTGGCAAAACATGATCTCTTCCGGCACAGATTTTTGTGGCCATTCGGGTTTAAAACGGCAGTATTTGCCAGAAACTGTAAATTGGGGTTCTAATCAGCATATTGACTGCAAAGACTTTAACATTTTGTCATATTTAGATTCCACAATGTGAGTTTGAAATCCGGGTCAATATTGCCCGAAACACCTTATTCGTAATTTTTTTTAACAGCCCTCTAGAAATTTGGTTTTTTTTCCCGGAAAATCTTGTGAACGAAAGTGATGTGCACGGTGAACGTTTTCACCAACAAATGAAGATGATAGAACGTCGTTAGGGGCTATTCATAAACCACGTAGATTTCGATTCGAGGAACAAGTTCGAAACATCGAAGACTAAGTCACTCGATTTTCAACAGTTTTTTTTTTATCATCAACCCGGTTGTCAATCCTAATGTGCCTCAATCAAATTGATTTGTAGTGAAAATAATTTTTGATGAAAATTTTCCATGCAATGTTTACGACGGCATCTAGTAGTGGAACTCTAAAGCTGTTGTAATCGGATAAAATAATCCGATAAAAACTCTAATTTTGTATGTGCGAATTTTAAACGGTACATCCTTTATTTGTTGAGCTATGTTTTGAGGGGTGATTCGTTCAGCTTAAACCGAGGTTGGGACCGATATGCTGATACTTACATTTATTTTCATTTTGAACACGGGTAGTGTGTTCGAAGCTACACTGAAAATTATTTTTCGTTTATATTAAGAAATCGAAGGTAGGACTAACAAATCTATTCGTTGTTTTCTGCAACGAAGCTGATTTTTACTTTTTTTAACGAAGCTACCTTCGTATTTAAAAGTATATCCATTTAGAATCCGGAATAATAAAATCATCTGCATCTCGGTTACGGATTGACGTACACATAAGTTTAATACATCAAAACAAAGGTAATTCACTGAACTTCAAGGAAAAAAATATCAATACAAATCATTTCTCTTCGTTTCTTATGAAAATTTGAACTTTCTTCTTTATTCCTCCCATCAAACGCTGCACACCTCCGGAGTCAACTTCCTTGGCACATTTGTTCCACATTCAGGTCAACTGAATCGTTTCCCACTTCCGCTTCATTGTTGCCCAAAATCAAATCTCTCGATGGGCCGAAACTGCGGGCAGTTGGGTGGATTTATGTTTTTATCGATGAAATCTACGTTATTATCGCGGTACCACTGGATGACTTCCCGGCTGTAGTGGCAACTCGCCAAATCTGGCCAAAACTTCACGGGACCTTTATGGGCTTTAAGGAAAGGTAGTACGCGGTTTTTGAGGCATTCTTCCTTGTACAGCTTCGAGTCCATCTCTTATTCGTCACGAACACTTTGGTCTTTGCTCCGCAGCTGCATATCCCTTTGCCAAATCAACAATTTTTTTTTTTGGCAATTTTGTCCATAAGAGCAAACTTAAACTTCACAGGAACATCTCCTCGTGCCGTCGCCATGAAGAATTTTTGGCCAGGAAGCTGTCCGAAATCCATTTTGACGTAGGTTTCATCGTCGATGAGCAGCCATCCTTGGTACTTCTTCAAAACCTGCTGGTACAACTTCCGAGCTCGAGTTTTGGTGATGGAACTTTGCTTCACCGTTCTGTTTGGTTGCTTGCTGACTCGATAAGAACGATATCCTGCTCGCAAACACGAATGTTCTTTCTGTGTCAACAAATGCTTTGTGCTTTTGACATTTGCGCGTATGCCATTAATTACGAATGAAGCTTCATAAAAAGTACAGTTCCGTTTCGTTGCAGAAAACAACGAATTGATTCGTGAGTTCTACCTTTGATTTCGTAATATAAACTAAAAGTAATTTTCAGTGTGTATGAGGTTCTAACTTTCGACAGCGCTTTCATTTCTATTTTGGAATAAATTATTGATTCCCGCCATCTCAGCAGGAACACCAACATTTATAAGTACGATCGAAGAGAAGCAGCGATTGGCTGGTCTTCACGAAATTCTTTTTGGGCATTGTACAAAAAAGATGTAATGATAGAATTTTGTTAGATGACCAGCTATATGAATGTTTATTACAATTTACGAGACATTTGTTCTATGTACAAAATCCATGTTTACGAAACGAGTGAAAGCTAATTTACAGAAAATATATTCTCAGTGTAAGAACCAGCAAACAGGGTATTCTACATCGACAGAATCCGAACAATATACCACGCGTCCCCACTAGCCATCGTGCAGATTAAGTTCGAAGAACGCCGTCGAAAATTGCAAATTGAAACAAGACAGTCTCCTCCTCCGAACTGCACTAAATAGGTAGAGGTCCAACATCCCAAGGGAACCCACAAGAGTACGCACGCGAACACAGAGCGATTTCAATCTGCCACCTATCCAAAACCCACCGAAGCACCGTGAACTTCCGGACACGGAACCCCCGTACCTGATGTTAGAGCGTTGAGTTAGTTTCGGTTAACTACAATCTACACAGCCCACAGCAGCCTTCTTTTTTATCTGGAAACTATGTAGGCACCTACATTCCGTGTGCCACTATCACCAATCCCGCCGAAAGAAGATCTCGGAGTCGGGTTTCCCTAACGTGTGTGTGGGTGTGTGAGAGAGAGACAATCAGGAGCAGCAACTTTACTTTACTTCTGTTGTTTGCTGCTGTAGCTGCTGTGGTAGCATGTTTTGTGGGTATGTGTGCGTGCACACCCACACACACACGTACACACAAACGCAAACACGCGGATACATAGTGTGGGAGGTAGTGGGGAGTAAACTCATAAATACCTTTCTTGCTTTGGACATGTACTCTTTCGCCTGAGCCAGTCCCTGTTGACCTTGTGCCACATAGTTCCCGCTTTGCTCAACATGGTACTCAACTCGGTCCACCAGGTCGCCCTTTCGTTTGGCGACAGCGATGACAATTGGGGCCGTTCGGTGATGGTCCGCAGATCCGCCGTCGAATGCGATTTGGCAGACGAGGAGGCGACAGCGAGGAGATTCATTTTGCGACGGGGCGGTTGGGGAGTTTGGAGGTTTGATTTGGGAAATTTGGGTGTGGTGGGAATTTCGCAGGAACGGGAATGGGATCGATTTAGGCGGTGGTTATTGTTGCGAGCAAAGTGAGCAGGAGGAGCAGGAGAGGGAGGAAAGTTATAGTAGCGAGAACCCCCGCCGGTAGCAGCCGAGGAGGTGGCAGAGGAGCGGGACGAATCGGCGGCCACGTGACCGTGTTCCGAGGAAGAGAAACTCGGAAGGATCCGTAGGAGAAATGAAGAGAGAGAAAGTTGTAGCAGTTGTTGTTGTTGTTGTTGTTGTTGTTGTAGTTGGCGACGTTTTGTTTTTGTTGGTTGGTGAGTTTGAGGTTAGATCAGCATTCGTGCAAGAAGGGTTTCGTTATTTTGGGTTAGTTCGGATAGGAAATCGACGATTGGTGTTACCCGGTGATAGGTTTTTGCAGCCAAGAAATGTTTCGATAGATGCAAGATACCACCGATTCAGTGGTTCAACCCCACCGAATAGTAGAAACGATAGCAGTGCCAGGTGCACACAGATGAAACCCATCCATGATTGATGACACACGTGATATTGTGATAACCGGAATTCCCCACAGATTAGTTCCACCGAGCACCGAAATTGTCACACATACACCAACATTAACCCATTTATAGTGGCGTTACCAGGCGTCACATACATACAGACATACACACACACACACACATACATCGCCCACATACAGGTAACGCAGTAATAATAGCATTTGTTTAGTATTATTGAAAATAAGCCAGCATGCAAATGAACAGATAAGCGGAAAAGACATGCAATTGTTCAGAACAGTAACGATTCCAGTCAAAGCCGAAACATGCAAGTTTAGTTCGAGTAGTAACGTTGATTTATTTAGAGTTAACGTTGGTTAAGCCATAACAGGAAAACGAAACGGAAAATTGTTAATATTTATTTTCGAAATCACACCCGCACGCGTGTGTTGGTGTGAGTTAGAAAAGCGAAATCGTAGGAAGCGTGGGATTATTTGGGATCAAGGGCGGATGTAAACGATTTGTTGGTCATAAATTGACAGGATGAAGGGAGAAAATCGCAGGATTCGGATCGAACATAAAAATGGAAAGAAAAAAAGAAAAAGAAAAAAAAACACACATTAGTTAAGAAGTCGTCAAGTTTACTCACCCGGCGGGCTTTGCTTTGATATTTAAGCGCTTTCTTTGTGTCTTGTGTCGCTGTTTGGACATAATCCATTGCGTGTTCAACATGATATTCTATACGATCAATCATTTCACCCTGTGAGTGGTAATAGAGAAGAATAGGAAACGGCAAACGGTAGAGAAGGGGTGGCATTTTCAAGGGGGTAGGGGGTTATAAATCATATTTCTGTTGCGCTGGTGGTATTTGAGATTGTTGCTGGCTGCTTTTTGCTTTTCTTTTGGGAAGGTGTTAACGGTTGTGTGTTTCGAACGATTTCTTTCGCTGACCTGACCTGTTTGCTTAATGAACTATCTTAACAAAAAAAATGGGGATGGTTTTCATTTTGGGTCCTGCCTAATAGGAACTAGCCTTAGTTTAGAAGGGAGCCACTCCCGACAAAAGAGATACAGGAATGTAACAAACGTATTCGTGGCTTCCGTTTTTATTTTTACAAATACACGAAGGAGTAGAACATTTAGGCAGCATTATTTACAATAGTAGCAACGGAGAGGCAACTGGGAAGAGCGGTAAAGAGAGGATGCGTCGTTGACAGGGGGATCGATTTTCTTTCGTCCGGTGCTCGTAGAATAATAAAACGGGTGATTTTTATTGATTGAGCGAAGCGTTTTGCAAGGATTTTTATTCCACTGTTCTCTGTTTCTGAATTTTCGTGACCTTTTATAACAATAAAATGGTATGCATTACACTAAATAAGTCTAAATTGCATGATTTGACGAATTTCACGCCAACTCCAGGATGGCCACACAATCTTAATTTTAAAATTCCCGCATTTTTCCCGAATTTTTCCCACATTTTTGCCTGGAACATGAGGATTGATTTGGTTTTGTTGGTTTCCGAGGAAATAGTTCCACCTGAAATTCTGACGTTTGGCAAAATAACGGGTAACAGCCGCAAATCGGGCTTCTTGCGTATTGCGAAACCTGCTTTGGTCTGTTGTTTTGCAAACGAGAACAAAAATCGCTCTATATAAATCATTGATCTTTCAAGTTTCTAAAAGCATAAATATTATAAGATAATAGTAATTCGAGGTTTTCGAGAACAAAATTATGCACGTGCGTTGCGTGAATGTTTTATCAAGTATTTCTTGATGTTAACGACGCACAGTGGGACGAAATAAAAAAAGTGGGACATGGGTATTTGCGGCGAAACTATTAGGTGTGGCCCATTGATGTCTTCTACTATGTTTCTACATTTTTGGAGTACTTTATTTTTGTGATAACAAATTTGATTTAAGGGGTGTATACACCTAGATAAAAATAAATATCTTTTTTATTTCTGGTTCAAATCG
Source organism: Aedes japonicus (assembly GCA_034211315.2). NCBI lineage: Eukaryota > Metazoa > Arthropoda > Insecta > Diptera > Culicidae > Aedes > Aedes japonicus. Next base: position 31,923 of record JASCZW010004007.1, on the reverse strand, counting down.
ATAACCATGTATTAAAACATTGTAGATTAGGTCATTTCATGAAACTTTGTAGATGACAAAAACTTTCTATCTCTTAACTGGACGAAGTTGTAGGGTGAAAAAGGAATGAAAAATGTAATACCCCCTTAAAACTCGTTTTTTTTATCATAACTTTTTTATTTGAATTTTCCCATTTTTAAATGTTCTACAGAGTTTAAGGTACTTCAAAAATACACCTTTTTGTAGAAAACAACTTATCATTATCTATTCATTTAAAGGATTAACGTAGGTTTTAATGAATTTTTAGAGCTATCTTCGAGGATGCGTAGATTACAGGTTAGCAGGTATTAGCAGCTAAATTTAACGTTAATTTATTCAACAACTGATACACCACTTAAATCAAATTTGTTATCACATGCGAGAGGATAAGCACATTTTCAACAAATATTGTCAAATTGTGCAGCTCCTTCTTGAAATGACTAATCAGTTTTTTTCAAATTTTGAGCAAATGCAACGCTGAATTAGTCTCTATAATCAGAGAATTTCCAAAAAGTTAGGGGCTCTTCCCGGAAGTTCAGACAATTTTCCAGAAATTCAGGAATTTCACAGAAACTCGGGGATTTACAGAAATTCAGGGAATTTCACAGAAACTCGGGGTTTCACAGAAATTCAAGGAACTTCACAGAAAATCAAGGAACTTTGCAGAAGTTTAGGGTTCTTCCTAGCAGTTCAGACAGCTATTCAGAAATTCAAGGAAAGTATCAGATTTGTTTTTTTTGTGTTTTTTAGATGCCCAGAATATTTAGCAAACGGCTAAAAGTCTCTAAAATAAAGACTATTTAATCAATACTCAGCAAACTTCCCAGCATTTCATGGAACTTCCCAAAAGTTCAGGGAACATTCGAGAAAATTAGAAAACATCCCATAAGCTTAGAGAACCTTATTAAAGCTTAAAGATTGCGGATGTTCTAGAGTTCATGAAACTTTCCAGAAGTATAGGTACATCTCAAGTAGTAGGAGTTAAGCATTCAAGTAACTTGCTTGAAGTTCAGGTACTTCAGAAATTCGAAACATTTCAGATCTCTTGTGAAAGATTCACAAAATCAGGAACTTTCTCAAAGATCAGGACACTTTCCAAAGCTAAAAGATCATCTCAGACGTTCAGAAACTTCCCAGAAGATCAGAGGACTTCCCAAAGCTCAATAATTTCCCAGATGCTCAGGGTCCTTCAAAGAAATTTAGGTGTCTCATAAGTCCTGGGATTTTCCAATAATTTCAGAAAACTTTCCCAAAGATCGAAGAACATTCCAAAATTTCAAAAACGTCCCAGAAATTCAGGAAACTTTTAAGGTTTTTAGAGCATTCTCAAAAGTTTATAAAACATTCCAAGGATTTGACATTAGTTTTGGCAGCTTTCTAGATGATCAGGGATCTGCTCAGAAGCTCGAAAAACTTTTCAATACTTAAGTTTTAAGAAGAACTTAAACTTCTTACCACCCGATAGTTTTTCTTAGCGGACCTAAACGAGACTCGTAAAATCATCTACGTTTTCAATATTTAATCACTTCCGCCTTATCATTGTCTTGGAGATTCTAAAAATTTCTTACACAGTAATTCCATTAAAATTATGTACAAAAGTTTTGCAAATCGACAAACGTAAATTATTATAATATTTGTGATATTCTACAAGTTATCATGAAAGATGTACCGACAGGAAGTAAAAACAACTTCTAGGAAACTATACTTGCTTCTTAAAGTTCCGGTGATTTCCAGACAGTTGTTTCTATTGTTGTTATCCATGGAGATCAGCAAAGTTTTTGGACATTTCCAGAAATGATCAGAATATTCGGTAATTCAATGGACTTCGCTTAAGATCCACCTCTTCTCTTTTCACTTCAAGATTATCTTGAAACTTCCAATTTAACTGATTAAAAAAAAATCGAAACTTCCAATTAGTTTCTAATGTTCCGCGAAGTTCATTATATGTCCTTCTTCTTCTTTAGCATTTCAAGCTTATTGCTTGCTCTCAACTTAGTGTTCTAAATGCTCTTCCACAGTTATTAATTAAGAGCTTTCGATGCCAGGTACCATTTTTGCATTAGTTTGATTGTGTGGTAAGTACAATCATACGCTATGCCCAGGGAGTCGAAAAATTTTCCCTAACGAAAAATTCCTAGACCAGCCCGGGAATCGAGCCCAGCCACCTCCAGCATTATATTGCTTTGTAGCTGCGCCTGTACCGACTGAGCTAAGCCAGAACCCAATTTCAATATATGATGCCTCTTAATTTTGGGCCAACTTCTTTACGGATTGATGAACTTGAGTTCCGCGAAAACAAACATTTTGTTCAATATTCGATACAAAATATTTAAATCCAACATTGATTAATTCATTGGAATTGAACCGCAAGTGACTGTACAAAAAGCGGTTCCAACGAACCTGGTGTTTCGTAGTGTGTGTTACCGTTTGTTTCGCCACCCGCCTTCCGTCCGAGGAGCTGTGTGGGAAAGGAACTGCATTGGAAGCCTAATCAATTGGGACGCTGGTGTTCCACCTGAGGAGACCAAACATGGTGGCGTTCATCTGGAACCCAAAGACTAGAATTTTGACATCCTAGAAAAGCTGCTCGATTCGTTTTTCGTTACATTTCAGCGGCTGTGATCTAAAATTCGAGTGAGTTCTTTCCATTAGTTCATCCTGTTGATCAATTTCAATGTGTTGCTTGTGAAGAAACAGCTTGTTCAGATTACACGCTTTGTTCAGGTTTCGTGCGTTATCGGAGGCTGTAACCGCTCGATAATAACTTGTAATGCAGTAAAGTTCAGAAATTGTGTTTAGCTTAGAATGCTAGGACAAGAATTATAGATCGTGTCCTTACCGTCAGAGCGAGTAATGGCGCTATAACCATACGCCATATGGAGCTAGGACTATAGTTAATGCTCAAGTCCCAACCGTTTGAAGAAAAATGGAGCATCACTTAACCTTCTTAGACTAGATGCTCCCAACGACCATTTCAAAATGAAATGTTTGTTCTGTACGCCAAACTGGGCATTCGATTTAACTATTCTCTCCGACTAATTAATTCTATTTTCCTTTGATATCTGCTGAAGGTTACGCGGGTATTCTTAAGGTAGATACCGAATCGGAAAGTGTCTTCGTGGTGGCATGCAATGTCTTCCACGAATTCTTCCTCATCGTAGCTCCATCCACAAGGTGTGCAAACGTCAATACGGATGCTAATCAAAATGGATTTTGTCTGCTACTTGCTTTCTTTAGGGCCTCGTACGTAGACACACCAGGGACTACAAATTCGCTATCCTAAAACGAAAAATAGTGGATCACATATACAAAGTTCCTACTCCCGATATCAATGAAGGTAGCACAAATTTCTTCTCTGTTGATCAAAAGGACCTAGCCGGGTGCTAAGAGTATTTCCAGGAAAAAAATGACAGACATATCCAAAAGACGGCACGACCATCTTCGGTTAGGATCGATTCAAATTATCGTCCTTGCCATTTTTTTTACATTGCCATAAGCTTGTAGATGATATTTGCACTTTTGGAATAATAGAGGTAACGAGCCAAGTTAGCAATTATGCACATTGTACAAATTTAAGATCCTTTGGGCTTATATAAAAAGCTCCCTGGACGCCTACGCGAATTTGCCCTTGTCTTCTACAAGAAACTTCCCTGGACTTTTAAAAGAAGCCCCCCTGGGCTTCTAACAGAAGCTTCTATGGACTTCTTAACCGATTTAATACGGATTTATTGCACACCGTATATCAAGATTATTTAATGTTCGAACATGTGATAAAAACCATGAAAACGATAAAATTTGCGAAGAAATAGTTCTAGACCTTTCACACAATCCTTGAGTTCAGATCTTGATGTTCTTCATGATCAACAAGACTATATAAGGTGTCTCGACCGTACTTATTAGTTGGAAAAGCTCCACGGAACATCATATAACTGTAATAGACATGTTTCAGTACTTAAAGAATACCAAAGGTACTCCAAATTATCCGTGAGTTCAGATCTTGGTGTTTTACATAATCAACAAGGCTATTTACGGTGTCTCAGCAGTACTTATGAGATAGGAAAGCTTCACGGAGCATCATAACACTGTAATATACATGTTTTAGTATTTCTAGAATACCTAAGGTACTCTAAACAATCCTTGAGTTCAGATCTTGATATTCTATATGATCAACAAGGCTATATACGATGTCTCCACCTCCACCACCATTTATTAGTTGGAAATACACCGCGTAAAATCAAAACACTGTAATACACATGTTTCAGTATTTAAAGAATACCTAAGGTACTCCAACCTATCCGTGCGTTCAGATCTTGATATTCTACATGATCAACAAGGCTATCTACGATGTCTCCACCGTACTTACGAGTTGGGAAAGCTTCACGGAACATCATAACACTGTAATGGACATGTTATAGAATTTTTAAAATACCTAAAGTACTCCAAACAATCCTTGAGTTCAGATCTGCATGTTCTAAATAAACAAAATAGCTATTTAAGATGTCTCAACCGTACTTATGAGTTGGAAAGCTTCACGGAACATCATACCACAGTAATAGACATGTTATAGTATTTCTAGAATAACTACGGTACTCCATACTATTATTGCATACAGATCTTCCTGTTTTACATGATCAATAAGGCTATGTACGATGTCTCCACTGTACGTATAGGTGAGGGAAACTTTAAGATATAATTACACCTTTATAGACAGTATTCTCAGAATATCTATTCTTAACTATTCTTGATTTCAGATCATAATATTCTACAATATTATCACGGACATTAACGACGACTCAACTGTATACGTGCGTTGTGTGCTTCATGGAACACCATAACACCGTTATAGCCGTATTTCATTGTTGCTAGAATATCTACGTTACTCCATACTATCCTTGATTTGACTCGTAAATAATTGCACATGCATAGAATTTTAAAATTGCACTTCTTAGAAATTTTGGGAGCAATGAACGTTAGAAAATACTCACATCTTGAAATATCGGATATAATATTTCAGAAAAAATCCCCGGTGCTGCCCACAAGTCATAATTAATTTAAAAAAAAAGCGATTTCAGACAGCATATTGAAATGACGTACTTTGAAAAATTTAATCCTCACTTTCTAACCTTTTGAATCAATAAACACATTTAAAACAATATTTCCCAGTAATCCAACAATATTCACTTACTAATATTTTTGAAAACCAGTGCTGAAACTTTCGAAAACCTCGAAAATTGCCTTGTTAATTATAACATCATCATCTGAACTCAAGAATAGTTTGGAGTACCGTAGATATACTACGAATACTGTAATTTGTCGCAAATGGTGTTAAAAATTTCCTTGTTGCTATTACAGCTAAGGAGTACGGTCAAAAACTCTAAATCTTTTTGTTGATTACGTACAACATAAGAAGTTGAACACAAGGATAGATTGGATGATCCAGATCATCATTGTGTTCGTAACCATACCTAGTTAAAAAGCCACGTTTCACCAAGTTTGCGTAACAATGTTACTCTAAAGCCGAATTTTGACAGCAATTTTTAATCTTGGGTCATATATAACCCATCCGTATTGAATCGGTTAGAGAAACTTCCCTAGGTCTCTAATAAAAGCTCCCTTGGACGTCTACTAGAATATCCCCTTCGCCTCTACGAGAATCTTCCCTGAGCTTATTAAAGAAGCTCCCCTGGCCGAAGCACGATCTTCTATAAAAAGATCCTCTAAGCTCCTAAAAGAAGTCCGGTGCTTCCAAATGAAGTTCACCTGGGCTTTTAAAAAAAGCTCCCTCAACTTTGAAAAGAAGCTCATCTGAATTTCTAAAAGAAGCACCAGAATGCTTTAAAAAAAATCCTGAACGTCCACGAGAGTTTCCTTTGGCTACTTAAAGAAGCCTCCCTAAGCTTCTAATAGAAACTCCGCAATCTCTTTGGATGAAGCTACCCTGGGTTTCTAAAAGAGACTGTAATAGAAGGAGAAACTTTTATTGATTTCCTATGGCCTTTCAAAGGAAGCTCTCCTCGACTTTCAAAAGAAGCTCCTCCGGACTTCTTTAGGAAGCTCCGATGGGATGTGTTAACACAGTTTCCTAGGATTTCAAACGGAGATCCCTTGAACTCTCCTAAATCTCTAAAAGAAGCTGCTGGACATCTACGAGAGTTCTCTTTGACTGCTATAAAAAGCTTCCCCATACATTTAAATGAAGCTTCCCTATGCCTCTAAAAGAGCCGCTTCTGTACTTCTAAAAGAGGCTCCCCTGAGCTACTATAAGAAGTTCCTTATGGATTCTAAAACAAGCTCTCCTTGGCTTCTAAAAGAATCAATCCAGGGCTTCCAAAAGTAGCTCCCCTAAGCTACTAAATGAAGTTCTTTATGGCTTCTAAAACAAGCTCTACTTGGCTCCTAAAAGAAGGTCCTCTGGTTGTCTAAAAGAATCAACCCGGGGCTTCTACAAGAAGCTCCTCTGGGCTTCCACGAGAAGCTTCCATGGGCTTCTAAAAGAGGCTACTTTGGGCTTCTACAATAAGCTTTTCTAAGTTCTTAAAATAAGCTCCCCTAAGCTTCAAACAGAAGTTCTCTTTGGCTTCTAAAAGAACCTCCCCTGTGCTTCTAAGAAAAGCTCCCCTATGATCAAAAAAGAAGCTCCCCTGTGCTTCTAAAAGAAGCGCTGATGGCCTTTCAAATAAATCTCTCCAGGGCAAATCTACAAGAGGCTCCTCTGGGCTTCGAAAGAGACTCCTTGTGCTACTAAAAGAGGCTCCCCTGCTACTAAAAGAGGCTCCCCTGCTACTAAAAGAGACTTCAACTGGGCTTAAAAATGCTCCTCGGCCTTCAAAAGGAGCTCCTTTGGAAACTTCTCTTCTTAAAAAAAAACTTCTTCTTAAAACAAACTTAAAAAAAGAACTTCGGAGATTCTTTAATAAAAAAAACTCGGCTTTACAAGAAGCTCTCTTGGGCTTCCATAAAAAACTCCCAAAATTTTTAAAGAAAGCTCCACAACGTCTACAAGAGCTCTTTTTGGCTACTAAAAGTAGCTTGCCTATGCTTTTCAATAAAGCTCCCCAATTCCTGTAAAAGAAGCGTCTCTGGGCTTTTAAAATAGCTTACCTTGGCTCCTAAAAGAAGCTCTCCTTAGCTTCTTAAAGAAGCTCCCCTGGCCTTTTAGAAGAGCTCCACTAGCCTTCTAAATGAAGCTCCCTAGGCTTTGTAAAAGAAGTTCCCCTGGCCTTTTCTTTGCCTTCGGCCTATTTCCTCACATGGTGACAGTCACCGACGCCAGAAAGACGACTCCACCACCTGGACCCTACTTATCGACTCATGAATGTGAGCTGGGACCAACGGCTTTACTTCCCTTCTGAAGGAAGACGTGACCAGATTTTTTTCGCCTCAGATAAACCACCGACGTCGACTGGGATTGAACCCAGACCCACTGGGGTACGCATTTGCTTCGCGGAGCTGATAGTTTATTGTAGGCATTTTCAAGAAACCTTGGCTTTCTAAAAGAAGACCTGGGGTATCTAAACGAAGCTTTGTTGGTTTTCTACAAGAAGCTTCCCTGGGCTTCTAAAAGAAGCTCTCCTGGACTTCTAAAAGGTACTCCTCTGAGCTTCTAAAATATTTCCCCCGGGGCTTCTGAACAGAGCTACCCTAAGCTCCGAAAAGAAGCTCACATGTGCTTCTAAAAAAAAGCTCGCCTATGCTTCTAAAACGACATTCGAAAGAAGCTCCTTTGGGCTTCTACCTGTTTTTGACAGGAGCTCTCTTGAACTTCCAAAAGGAACTCCCCTAAATTTCTAAACGAAGCCTTGAACATCTACGAGAGCTCTGTTTGGCTTGTGAATGAAGATCCTCTATGCCACTAAAAGAAGCTCCACTGGGCGTCCAAAAGAAGCTCCCGTGTGCTTCTAAAAGAATCTCGCCTTTGCTTATAAAAAGGAGCTCCCCTCGGCATTCTAAAGAAGCACCTCTGGACTTCTTCATGAAGCTTCGCTGGGATTCTTATACAAGATTACCTGCTTTTTGAAAGAAGCTCTCTTTGGCTTCTAAAACGAGCTCCCCTAAATTTTCAATGGAAGCCACTGGACGTCTACCAAAAAGAGCTCTGGCTTCTAAATGAAGATCCTCCATGCCTCTGAAAGAAGCTCCCATGATCTTCTAAAAGAAGCTCCCCTGATCTTCTAAAAGAAGCTCCCCTGGACGTCCAAAAGAAGCTAATCTAGGCTACTTTTCAAATTAAACTCTGATTTTGCGGGTTCCGGATATTATCGAATGTGGAACAGAATCATTTTTTTAGAAACACTACAATTCCATTGAATAGCGGAACTTATTTCAATATACAACTATGTATATAACTAGACTATGTATATAACTAGAATCGATCAGAATCGATCACGGCTAACAACTTAAAGACTGACGAACAAATGAAGCACCTCGCGCAGGTGTACCGGTTTTTCATCGTTCATTGCTGCATATGGGACATCCCTCACTCACATTTGAAATCCGTGATAGGGAAATACTATGCATTTAGTTAATTTAGTCTGCAAACAATACTGTACGACATCAACCTACTTCTCTCACCGGGATTCTCTGGGTGCTCTATCAGTCCAGTCGGTAGTATCTTCTGATATACACTGAAAATTCTTCACAGGATTCAGTAGGTTTTATTCCAAGGTTATTTTGGAATAGAGCATTGAGATTCTTTCTTCAAAAATGAAAATTACTCTGACTTGAAGGTCACTCAAATAGAGTAAAAAAAAAGTGTTTATGAAGGTGAACAAAAAGAAGAAAGAATGCAATGGCTTCTAAAAAGTTGTAGCAAATGCGGTGTATAAAAAAATTAATTGTGAATAGTGAAGTTTTGATTAAAAATTTTCACTGTAAAATTGTGACAAGAGAATATTTGTATGAAAAATATTTATCTTAACGAGCGAACATCTGTGTATAGAGAATTTACTCGAAAGACTATAATTTGAGGCATTTTTCATTTCTGCTCAGGGGATTTTGTTTCACCCATAGTTTTTCGAGCATTACTCAAAAAAAAATGCTTCTCCAAAATTTCACCAATGCAAGCTTATAAATTCATAAACAAGAAAATATTTTCTTCAAAAGTTGTCATCACCCAGAAAATGTTTTTTCCAGCCTTTTCAAGCAATTTTCCTTCACTTCACAGGAAAATTTTATAAGAAAACTGGCAACCCTGAATGTTTTAACATTATTTTTTGTTCATATATCCATAAATCCAACGCGTGGACAAAGTTTCGTAACAATCTGAGACCCTTCGGCCCCAACCTGTACGATAATAACAAAAATTCCCATTTTTAAATGAAAACGAGTGACAGGCCCATAGTTTTTCAAGAGATTACTCAAAAACAAAAAAAAAGTTCATCGCCAAAATTTCACCAATGTAAGCTTATGAATTAATAAACAAGAAAATATTTTTTTCGAAATTTTTCATGACTTTTCAGGTATGCCCAAGTTTTTCTTCACTGAAAAAAAATTTGAAATGAAGTGAAATTGAAAGTGAAATTTTTTATTTAGAATTTTTTTGAGATTATATTTTTTCCAAACTTTTGAAAAAATTTCATTATAGTTTGGACAAAATAAAATTTGTTATACAATGAATTGTTCTTGAGTTATGAATCTTTGAAGTTAGTTATGTTCGGGAAAATCGAAAAACTTCAATTGACGTTTTCCAGGAAAACTGGCAACCCCGACTCATATTCTAATTGTTATGTTTTTGTATTCTCCGTGCGTGGAGTAACGATTATGATTTAGAAAGAGATGTTCGCTCATCACCATGAGGCACCAAGAGTGGACAGAAAATGTTTGCTAGAATGAAAGATATGAAGAGAAAGTGTTGAAAGTTCCGTCAGTGTGCGGTAGGTTGGAAATAGAATAGATGTATTGAAAATTGAGCGAAAGGGCATGGGTAAAGTAGTACTCGAATCGAGGAAGTTATCCTTTACCTAACATCCCACTGCGGGGTAGGTCGAGGCACGGACGAATCCGCCACCTCAACAGGCAAAAGGTAACGTTTGGTAAGCGCTCATGTACCACTGATAGCTTTGTGATAGTTTTTCTAGTGATAGATAGTATGCACTCTGCTTTTGATGCGCACATGGGAGAGGAACTCTCTCTATTTTTGGGTTTGTTTTGATTCGCAACGTCTGAGATCACTCAAGTTTTTTTTTCGTCATCTCCAACGTCGCTCCGAGGTCTCTACGTTTGGTGTAAGAGAAGTTTTATATACTTGGGCACTTATTATAACATCCAATATTTTTACAATATTACCGAATCTACACTTTCCACACGAAATAACAGGAGTTGATACATTTGTTTACTCTTTGAGAAATTGATTGCTATTGAACGCTTCATTTGTCGACGACCCCATAATTACATATCAAATAATTTCATTCTAACCGAATCTGTTTAATCCTCACAAAACGCTTCACCGTAAGTTTTATTATTCTACAAAACGCTGTCAACAACGGCTGCAAGAACCTACAGCCTAGTTATCTCATCGGTTTTACTAGCATTAATTCCACACTTTCAACAACACGCTTACCAGTTAGGGACTACGCACAATGGAAACGTTGCGAGCGCGTTCGGTTCAACACAGTCAACTCTTCAGTCGCCTGTCAATTGAATGTCAACGAGTCCTAAACGAATCCATTGTACGTACACGCCCGCTTCACTTTACTCAATGTTTGTGTACAATTGTAGGCTACACGCTAAGCTCAGTTTACCCATAATTGCATTAAAGTGCACATACTCATTTATGGGTAAAGTTGACTTTACCCATATTTGAGTAAATTTGTATGGGAAAAATACTCAAATATGGGTAAGTAGTAACGTACCCATAAATGGGTATGTGCACTTTACGCGATTATGAGTATTCTCTACCCATATTTGGGTAAACTGATCTTAGCGTGTATCTCTTTTTCTCTCACGGTAATGTTACTCAATTTTCGTAAGAAGTGGATCTACTCAAAAATTGAGTTGATCACCTTTTCAACGAAAATTGAGTAACATTTCCTTGAGAGAAAAAGGGATAGCATACAATTGTACTCAAAAATTGAGATAAGTGAAGCGGGAGTGTAGGATAAACGCACCAATAGTTACGGTATGGTTGCAGCGATAGTGTACCAATAGTTGTGCATTGGTACACCATCTACTGGTAAACTAACGCTGCTAATGTAACGCAACCATTGGATCATTTACCCTAACCCTTTTTGAGCCATGAATTACCACGACTCGAAAACCAGCTAGTAAAAGGAGACTTGATACGGATTTTTTTTTCTGTTTTAGGTCTTAGCAACAATGACAAGGAAATAAGACAGACAGACAGTCAGTAAGAAACACACGGTCAGCAGTCACAAGTTGTTACACAGGTGTTTGGAAAGGACACAGTACAGAGCTACGATTACGATTGGTTTTGGTTTGCCTAGCATGATTACGTTTCAGCAATTTCACATCTCACATCAACAGAGATAGAAAGAGACAGCGAGGAAATATAGGACAACACGCACACAGAGAACATTCCGTCGATACTGCTCGGGCGTTAGCTTCGTTAGCGATCGTGTTTAGCTGCTTCGGGCGCTACCAATGCGATGCAAAGATGGCGTCGTCGCTCGGTTGGTTGGAATGGTTAGCAGCCTGGTCCGTCATTGTTATGGTCTTTTTTCGGTCGTTGGTAGTAAGCCTCCAAAGTAGCGCTTGAGGATCAACGCAAAGTCCTGGACCCCAACGAGGCGTGAACCTCCGGGGTCGCGTCTGTTTTTAAGCATTCTGATTCTAGCATCAGGGTAGGCGCTGTGTCGAACAACACCATCGAACCGATCCCGGTTTAAGGGAGGTTCGATGGTATTGGAACAGCTTGAATTGAAATCAAAGTTTTTTTTTCTACTAAAATTTAACTAGGTTTTGGATATTGAAAAAAAAAGTTTTCTAATTGGTTGCGAGAAAAAACGGGGGAAGCAATAACAAGAAAGTCAAATGTAAGCTATAGAACAGAAATATAGGTTTGCAATACTAGTACTAGAAGCGAGAAAGTTTGTAAATATTTAATTTAGGAACAAGAACAAAGTTGCAGTATTTTTTAACTCGATGATTTCAACGAAACTTCCGCGGGGTTGCAGGTTTTTTTTCCGATGAAATGACGGGGGAGTAATACATCTCTTCAGTGTGGCAATTTAAATCGACGGATTAGTGCAATAAACACAATTGAATAAGGGTGTGAACTGACTACAGTTTGCTACATGACTACAAAGGAAAGGAAGGAAGGAAGGACGGACGGACGGACGGACGGAGAATACGAATGGTCACACAATTTAAAATGATGGGACATTTGTGGGTGGGGGCAGTGTTGCATCTTTTATTATTCCGTACTTTGAATGAATGTGCGGACACGACACGGGATGATAAATAACGAGTAAATTAAATTAAACCGAGAGATACATTCGCCAGACAAGGGCAAGCAGTTATGTCAAGTAGGCGCCACCGACCAGTCGGATGGTGGATTATTTTGGGCGAAAATTCACAAATTGAAAGGGATTGAACATGAGATCGTGACGGTTCCGAAATTGTGGCAAAAGAAGCTACGTGGTCAGCTCTTTTGGATAATTTACCTCAAACACACAGAACTTTCCTCTTTAAATTACTATGAATATAAACAACTGCTCGTCTCTCTGGCGAATGCCCTAACAAACGGAACATGTATGCAAAAGTGGAAATAAATTCCAGACAAGTGGAGCCGAACAGAACAGTTCGCAGCAACAGCACTTCAGGAGAGCCACCTTTCCCACATAGCCCATCGTCAAGTCGGAACCGAGAGTCTGGAATCAATTAAAAACATTCAAACCAGACCGATGCAAATCAATGACGGATCGATGATGACGAAAGGTGGCGCCCCACACTATTTTTTTTCTGCCCGCCCACACCACTCTTATAGGAATAAGAAGAAGAAGAAAAGTGCAATGTGAGAGGATGGGATGGGAAGTTGTATCATGTAGAGAACACACTTCTATTGCTACACAACAGGCTAAGATCTACGACACTCTACTGCTGGGACTTAGTAAGTACTTGCTGCTGTATTTTTCTCATTCTCGCTTCTGTTTTATGCCTGTCGGACACAAACACATACTCGGCTTAAATGTGAGCTATAATCTGACTGGAGAGTTTTCTAATATATATTTTTTTGCTTATCACACGTATCCTGACATAGGTATAGTTGTTTCCTGTTTTGCGATAGGTGCGCTGTGATATGGCACTACTGCCGACTACTGTCACTGACCCGCATGCAGTCTCCCCTTCCCAAGCTCTCGATTAGATCTAGGAACCAGGAGATACTGCCGCTAGGATCGGTTCCTGTGTCGGTTGCTAAATCATCGTAGTCATCATCAGCGCAGGTGTACCGGTACGGTAAGAGGGGCATGTAATAGTAATCGAATTCCACTTTACCTGACTCTCGACGAGCATTGCCATATCCATGAACATATCATGTAGCTCCCTAATTGAATTCTCCAATTTTATAATATCTGCATGCCGTGCTTCGATATCGGCGAGCGTTTGTTTCGCTTGTTGGGTCTCCATGATGATCTGGAGATGAGACAAAAACGGGAAATTGAGATTAATTCTACTCCGTCAGCGAGGCCGTGCGGGGATGGAAGACGAAATTACCCCTTGCGTGAACACGGCGGAATTGCCTTGCTCCAGCATCTCCTCCAGCTCTTCGTTTGTCGTCGCTCTACCCGCTGCAAAGGTAATCGGAAAATAATGTTAGAATCACGGGAAAACCGACGACGGCGACGAAGACTCACTAATTTCCAATTGTCGTTGTATTCTTCCTTTGCATCGTTCTCGGTAGTCAGTCTGAGTCCGGTTGTACTCGGTCATCACCTCGACGAATTTGCGCGACAGCGCCGAGTGCTGTGTCTTCCGTATCCTCAGATCGGCGTTGGACTTATTCGTCTGCTCTTCCTGCTCAATGTTCTGTTCGATACCCTGGATGGTGGAAGGGAAGAGGTTGGCAATTAGAAACTTACTTACAGACAGGAGCAAACTGCGGGCAATTATTACCTTGAGCTTCCCTCTTACTCTGTTGGCAGTTTTTTTAATATCGGCCATAAGGTCTTCGAGTTCCTGTTTGGTTTCTGGAAGGAATGGGAAGGAATTAAAATTCTGTTCCAAACCGGAATGGTGATTGCGGGCCTGTGCGTCGGATCGAAAATACAATTACTTGGAATGGCAGACTTTCAGGCGAAACTCTGTTTAGATTATTGAGAGCCAGAGGCATCTCGTCCGCATGTGCAACCGGTTTATTGAACAGGTAATCAGTTGTTTTACAAAACAAACCTTACATAGTAGGTGCGGTGAAAACTAACCTCCGTGACAGCTAAAATGCGATGTCTGTCTGTCTGTCTGTCTGTCTGTCTGTCTGTCTGACTGACGACGACTGACGACGGCTGACTGACTGACTGACTGACGGACCGACTGACGACGACTGACGGCTGACTGACTGACTGACCGCGGCTGACTGACTGACTGACTGACGACGGCCGCCGGCTGACGGCTGACTGACTGACCGACTGACTGACTGACGACTGACTGACTGACCGACTGACTGACTGACCGACTGACTGACGACTGACTGACTGACGACTGACTGACTGACTGACGACTGACTGACTGACGACTGACCGACTGACTGACGACTGACTGACTGACGACGACTGACGACGACTGACTGACTGACGACTGCACTGACTGACTGACTGACTGACTGACTGACTGACTGACTGACTGACTGACTGACTGACTGACTGACTGACTGACTGACTGACTGACTGACTGACTGACTGACTGACTGACTGACTGACTGACTGACTGACTGACTGACTGACTGACTGACAAATCTGTGGCGCCATCTATTAGGTTATATACTTGACTATACTTGATATTTTCGGGGAGGCCATGTTTTTACACAAGTAAATGATATGAACCCAAACACCCAAACCCAAAACCCAAACAATTAAAAACAATTAAATGATATGAAAGCCAAACGTCGTTGCGGTATGATGTTATGAAGCCCGTAGAGATAGAAAATTTTCAAATGTTTCTTGAATTGAATGCTCACACTTGTTGCTCATCATATTAGTTCCAGATCGTGCTGCAGAGATGGTATTGCAGTCTATCTTTTTCAAATAAAGCGCTAGAGAGTTGCCGTCTTCGGCAAAGTTTCTCAGTACGTCACTTGTCGTCTTGTGAGAAGATCATATTAGTTCGAGATATTGTCGCAAAGATGGCAGATTGGTAAAGATAGGCTGCAGCGCCATCTCTGCAGTACGATCTAATGTGATTATTTCAAATGTCTTAATTTAACATTCTCAACAACTCTGCACAAGACGGCAACCCAACAAACAAACGAAAGCAGTGAATAAGTATACATGCTTTATTGAAGCTGAATTACGACTTTCGTAGCTGAATAAAAAGTCTGGCTGAAATATGAACTGAATAATCATGTTCTCAATTGAAATGTTTACATTAATTCAAGTGTTTCATTTTGTTTGAATAACATGCTTAGTAAAATACTAAATTTATATGTAACTAAATTTACACAGTTCAACAAAGAGATGAATAACAGTTAATAAATCCGTTTAAACATCGTTCAGTTAATTCCTATGTTTTCGTTTATGGGTTGTACATTTTTAGTGTCGGTGAAAAAGTATTGAGCTGTTTTCAAGAGTCGAAATTATAGCCACCTGCTTAGAGCAAATAGCTCACAAGCAACTCGTTACATTGCCCATTAGAATAGAAAACAGGGCAGTGTTAACAAATAACACCCGAACAAATTGTCATATCTTTTAATCGTCTCTTGTTCAACATGCCTTTGCCAGTAATGCACGTAGTAAAACCAAACATCCAATATTGAAGCTTGTGTAAAACTTGCTAGTTCAGACGTTTAATAACAACATTGGATGGTTTATTTGAGCACTGATTTTGCTTATTTAAAGAAAACGCAATAAATAGAAAATCAATGTAGCTAAATTAAAGCATCCCTTCTATAAAATATATATCAAAAAAGCTTATATAGACGATTCGTTTATACTTCATTCAATTCTAGGATAGCGCAGTTGGTATGTCACGTAGTTGAGGATACGAAGGTTGAAGGTTCAAATCTTCGCTATTAAATGTTAATAAATAAATGTTACATAATGTTTCTGTTAATGTAAAAATATCAAATGAACCCTTGCGCTGAACTGGCAGGCTTGACGTGCCGTAAGGGCTCAGTAGGGATTTTTTATCAAGACCCGAAGCTAAGAGCTGACTTTTATTGTGGTTATATCACATAGATACATTTTTCCACAGTATTTATCTACACATTTCAACGTGAAGCAACATGACAAACAAAGGAGGCTTAATTGGTTTTTCAGCATTTCTGCATGGAGACGCTGGTTGACGCAGCCAGCGCAATGTAGTCAAAAAGCAGGGTTTATATTCCATTCTCATTTAATTAATAATTTCAGCAAGCTCGGGGATCATCCTTGCATTTCAAATTAATTTTGCATTTTGAAATGGAGCAGCGAGACAATTTAATACTCAATTAGCTTATCTGCATTTCAGCCTAACAGTGAAACAGTGTTGAAATTCTATTCCTGAACTTCAACTACTATTTCATTAAAGACTGGCATGCGATTATAAGTTGTATAGAATTGTATTTAAAAATTTGTGTTTAGTGGTATTATGATTAGATACTTTATTTATTTCGATCACTCAAACTGCTTTCTTTGACTTAAACAATATTCCGTTGATTAAAAAAATATACACATCAAATATCTATTCTTTAAAATTTTATCTTTGTTGGTTGGACTGATCTACTTCAATTTTTAGCCTTTCCAGGACTTCAAAAAAATTTTCATACATATCTTATTTCAATAACAAATGGCTAAGGGGGGAATACAGGGTGTTTCCTAATGTAAAACCACTGTCACACTTTGTGAATGCCCCAATAGCATCCTCACTGTTGGTATAAACCGGTTCAAATCGGTACCTTGAGGTTAATTACTGAAACAGATTGAGTCGGCAACGCAGCTCAACTGTTAACTGTAGTGCTGAACTTTTCCAAAATGTCTTAGAAAAATTACATCCTGCAGTAACTCCGGACTTTCATCAATTTAGTTGTCATTTTCAACTGTCGAAGAATAAGTATTTCAAAGCTGATTCAGAAGACGGCTAATTATCTAAATTGATGCGTTATAATACTGAAGCTATGGACAGCATTAATTCTTCAAACATTTAACATTCAAAGGTTGCTGTATAGATATGCATTGATCGATCTCACTTCAACGATTTTATCTCGAAGTTCCCTGACCTTCTGGTAAAGCATTCCATCTTTTTCTTAAGCTTCTGGTACCCTATGTGGGTTTTTTTTCAGAACCGAGGATGAATTTTTAAATTTTTTGAAGAATTCTCAGAATTTTAGAGTATTGTCAGAACATGTTTTGAGTTATTGATAAATTTTCTTTAATTTTTTTTATACTTCTCTGTCAAACTTCTGGAAAGTTTTCTTACCGATCAAATCTCTCAACCGAGGTGAGATGGAAACCAAGGAATTGTAATTCCTACATGAGTTTGTGTCCTAGCTCAAAGTATGATGTGAACAATTGGGGAGATTGTGATTAACATGTTTTAATAAAGTATCATAAGCAATGAATATTTATGGTCTAATGAATGATTCTTGCATAGATTGCTTCTTCTGGTTATAAGTGATTATCTCTTGAACTTAAAGGAAGCTCTTTCCTGATCTTCGACAATGCTCTTTGCTTAAATCCTCGGCAGTTTTCTCCTGAACTTTAGGCAAGTTTCCCCATGAACTTCTTGACAGTCACTCCTGATTTTCTTGTAAATTCACATCCAACAACCCAAACTAACCTTACAGGAACCGTTGACAAGCATTTTCCCTGAACTTAGTTACTGTCTAAACTTCTGATGATTCGCATTCAGGACTGCGAGGACAATTTCTGCAAAACTTTGAGAAGGTTCTCTCTACAATTTCTTAAAAAATCTTCGTAAATTTATTGAAAGTTTGTTCCTGTACTTCTGAGAAGAATTTTTCGAACATTAGGGAAGTTTTCTTCTGGATTTTCGGGGAGTTTCCTGAATTTCTGACCAATTTCTGCTTTTTCTACTAGGAAGTACCCCCTATACTTCTGGAAAGTTTCTTCCTGTTTCTTCATGTTCTCAGAGGTATCTATCTGAACTTTTGGGAATTCCTGAACTTCGAGAAAGCCTTATTATGAACTTCTGGAATGTTCGATTTTGAACTTCAGGAAAGCTCTCCTTCTCTTAATACTTCCAACTAACCTTTTGGGAAATCTCCTTTGGAACTTCAGGAGAGTCCTACCTGAACTTCAGCGAAGTTTCTTGAACTTATAGGTTGCGCTCGCTCGGGTTATTTTTTTCCCCTGAAATACTGGGAAAGTTTTTCGTGATTTTATTTTATTTAAACATCTGATAAGTCCAATCCATAACTCCGAGGAAAATTTCACCGACACTTTGGGAAAATCGTCTCAAGAATTACTAGAAAAAATCCCTTAAATTTGTTGGAAATTTCTTCTTGAACTTCTAAAAAATCCTTTCCATTTTCTCTTGAACTTCGGGAAGTTTTCTCTTGAATTCCGGGGAAATTTGTTTCGGAACTTCTGAAAAAATCTTGCCTAAGCTACTAAGAAGAAACCACTATTATATGTGAAAGTTTTTTTCTGTTCTTTGAAGAGGTTTTTTCGTGAACTTTGAAAAATCATCACTCTGAAATCCTAAAATATTCTCTTCTGAATTTTGCGAAAGCTCTTTAGCATTTCCTGGAAGTTCCAACTAAACTTTTGGGAAGTTTCATCTGGAACTTCTGAGAAGTCGTTCTGAGCTTTGTGGAAGTTTTACATGGTTTTTGGTTGGTTTTTATCCACTAAACCGATAAAATCTAACCAAAAACCAAAAAGTATAACGCCACGGTGACAAAATCCAACTAATTTGTGGAAGTTTGTTTCGGTATTTTTGAGAAATTTTAGATCGCGCTCTCACTGTATTATTACTGGACTTCTGGAAATTTGCATTTCTGGGAAAACTCCAAAACCTCTAGAATGTTCCTAAACTTCTGAGTAGTCCTGTCTCTAAACTGAGAAGTTCCCTCCAGATTTTCTTGGAGGTTCTCTCCTTAACTTCTGGAAAATATGATCTTGAACTACAAAGATGTTTGGTTTTGAAATTTTTGGGAAATTCCTGCTTGAACTAGAAAGAAGTTTTCTTTCTTTACATCAACAAATCTATTTCATAAAACACTTTACTCGTGAATCGACATGTTAATCTCAAGTGGAAATGTACTGAAATAATGCTTTTTGAAGTACTAACAGGGCATATAGTCTTAGTCACTGGCCTTAAAATATGTTTCGCGAAGCGAAGCAAACCAGAAAGAAGAAAAAGAAGAAGAAGGAGAAGTACTTTAGAAAACAAATCTGAGCTCTGCGATTAATTTCAAATCACATTTACTGAAATTCTGAGTCTCCATGCGGCAACCGATTGGATTTGAAAACCAATCCGCAGTGGTCCAGAATGCGAATTTTGCTGGAAAGAAACATTTTCACGTCTTGAACATGTACCTGACTAACTCTAATGTCATTTGAAGATGCGGGAAATAATCTAGATCGCAATCATCATCTGGAAATTTCATGTTAATACCTGAGGATAATACCATAAAATTGTTCCCACAATGTTATGCGAATACCAAGTTGAGGTAAGACAATACCAAAATAGTACCTCTAAGGTATTCCCAGGTATCCAAAATAACAAATTTTGTTATTCGAGAGATATTTTGCTTGCAATTCTTAGGTATTTTACCTCCTAATCTGAGCTCTTTAATACCAAGGCCAGTTATCAAGATCAAAATTAGGTATTCATATGTTGTTGTCTCCTGCTCGGGTACACACTGATAAACTTTGCTGAAAACGCCAATTCTCTGCAATTAGTCTGGAATGTTTTATATGCATTTCTGTTCACACAGCCAAATTAAAACATCCTTCTTTTTGTAGCAGATTCCGGGGGATCATGTTAACGGAACTTTTTCATTCCTATGCAATGCATGAGACAAGAACCTTTCAAATGGTGCATAAACATTGACACTCGAGTTATTAGTACGAGACACTGAAGAAGTCTGCACATTGTAGACGAAATACGCGTATCTGTCAAGATAAGCAAAAGTAGTTGGAATTAAATGGAAAATACTAATTTTTCTTCTAATTTCTAGTTATTGACACAAAGTTAATTTTTCTAAATTCTACAAAGGGTTGAAATCCGGGTTTTTAAAAAAAATATGTTTACGCAAAAATGAAGTCTTCCGTAAATTTTAGAAAACAGAATATTTCAGCGCAATTTTTATAAGAATAAAAAAGATAGCGTACATTAAAAGTTGCGCCATGAGGCAGAATTGACCCCAATATATTCGGAAGGTTAAGGATACCAGTATATGCAACTCAAAATGACTCGACTTCGAACGGCTGCGTCGACGCACAGGCCACACTGCACTGGAACATAAACGATGTTGGTACTTACTCTCATCTGACTGTGGGGCCGACAGGATGGCACTGTGCTTTTTCTTCACCTCCTCCACGTTCGCCTGGATTTTGTCGATCATGATACGGATTTCTTCCACCTCGTTGAAAAAATCCTCCATAAAGCTGCCCTCCACCGGCACGGCCACATCTTCCGGCATGTCCTCATCGTCGCTTTGTGCCTGTGTATGTGTGTTTGTTTTCGATCATTCAAATGATTTCGAAAGCATGAACGAAATGGATAGAAAGAAGAAGAAAATCGTTAGTTGCGCTTTTTATTGGTATGATGAACTTGCTTTATGAAACAAAACCAAAAAAAAAATCTAAGGGAAACGAGAAAACGCCAAGGCAAAAATAAACACTCGGAAAAGCATTTCGGCCGATCATTGACCTGGATAATAGTTTTCAAGTGGAAACAATTTGGAAGCTAGCCAAACAAACAATCCGTACAGCCAAACAATGGGAAAAGGGATGAGACAAAGAAATGAACAGGCACCTTACCAACTACCATGCGTTGGGATTTCTCATCCTGCTCAGAACTTTGAGGAGAAAACGCCCCTCACGCGCACCAGTCATAAATCCACCCGATCAATATTTTTTGCTCGCGCCTTACCTCCTGTCGGGACACGCGGGGCTACATCAGCAACAAATGCTTCCTTCGCAAGAAAAACAGCGCAAAAATAAAAGTCCTTCCTGCCGACGGAGAAACACGGAAGATCTTCGGAAGTAGTTTTCCTTTCTCGAATGATGGGGATATAAAGTATCGTGTTTTCGCAAAATTCACATAGGAAAAACAATATGAAAATTTACTTCAACAAATACGTTAACACACTGTCAGGATTTCGGTCCCCCTCCCCCTCCCCAAAACCAATAATGCAGCTGGCACTCAAGCGGTAATGAAGCTAAAAATAAAATCGATAAATTTGATATTATCGTTCCCCGCATTATCGGCCGGTTTGCCGCAGCACACGAAGACCCTAGCATTCAATGAGAGAAAGCCCCCAAAAAAGACGGATCGTGCAGAGGACGGAGGCCATCCATCGCAGCAGCAGCAGCCGCAGCAGCAGAAGTAAATCGGTTCCAAATATTTACATTTCACTGGATCGAATCCGGACCGAAGGAAACCGAATCCGGACATGCCATCATGTGCGTCACGTATAAATCACCATTCGCCTCCATGGGATCGCTTTCGTTCGAGGTGGACCAGAGAAAGGATGGATGCTGAATGATGGTGGAAACATGCATGCCTTGCATTTGGCCACCTTCCCAAAGGGTTTGGAGAGATCGGAGGGTTCGCTTCGCGGAGTGGATTGATGGCATTTTCGCTTTCCGCTTTGCAGCCATTTGGCACACATGCTAGCGGCGGGCTTGAATGGAGTAGGGAGTTGTGCATACGTGTGTCTGTGTGTTTGTTGTCAATGAGAGACTTGGCTGATGCTGATGGAGCAGGAATTTGAGAAATCCTCATTTAATGAAAGTTTCTTTATCTGCTTCTGCTAGACGAGCAAAAGACTGCGACAATGCTGTGAGCATTGGATTCAGTGTCTGTCAAAATCGTCGTAAAGGCAAAAATTTTATGAATTTCAAAAATGTTAATGTACTGGCTTTGAGTCACAGATTGGAATCAGTCTGTCGTTGATGAAATTTAACAATTCTTAGTGTTATAAATTCCGACAAACGTGTGTATGTTACGTGACTGATAGTGAATTCTTAAGAATATATTAAAATTTAAAAATGCGGAATGACTACGTAACATCATATTATCCAAGCAACACAAAACTGTTATAATTGGTTGCCGCAACTTGATTAAGACTTAATCAAGCCATTTTTGAAGTTAAGCTAACTGATGTGCAACAAATGTGTTGCTAGGGTATTGATACAGTATATTCTAATATACTGGGCGTTTCATGTGTGATCTGCATACAAATCATTTGCATATCCCTCATTTGAAAGCCCACATTTGAGATTGAAAGGCTATGCTTTGCCAAGCAAATCTCACACAAAGATGTTTAATTAATGTAGAAGCCTCTGCAGGACAAACTATCAGTCTGTTAAAATGAGTTTAATCTCCAAAAAGACTGAACTGACCTAAGCAGATGCATTTTTTTTCGAAAACGTTGTTTCGTCTGCTACGTTGTATCTTTCTGCATGTGTCGTTGTCAACGTCAACGTTAATAAGCCCATGTACAAGAATTTCATTACCGTCGATCGAGTGGAGAGCAGGTAGTGGGTTTATCACAAAATATTAGTGATTTGAGTGAATACAAGAATGTAAATAGTGACCGAATAGTGACTTCAAAGCAGCAAAAAAGTGACCAATTGACCAAGCTGACATTGATTGCTAGACAGTTATCAATCTTATAAAAATCTCAAAAATAGAAGGTGCTGTAATATCATTTAAAAAATATATATGAAATTACGCGTTCAGAGATTTTCAGCGATTGGGAAGGATTTAAATTTCATCAAATAATAGAACGTGGTGAGTCCATTCCATGTATAGAAAATATGTTTAAGGGAAGGTCCATTAATTATGTCACGCAGTAAGGGGGGAGGGGAGGTTTGCGAAAACGTGACGATCCATACAAAAAAATTTGAAGATCCATACAAAAAACGTGACAAGGGGGGGGGGGGGGGTTAAAAAATGTCAATTTTTGCGTGACGTAATTAATGCACGTTCCCTAAGTTCATTTCGATCCCCATTTTCTTTGGTTTAATTGATATTTTTCAATGTTTTCTCACAACATTTGAAGCGACTATAAGCATCCACCCGATCTTGATCTGTTAGATTCGATAATTAGTGAAAACTTGATAACAATAAATGGAAATATGCTTCGTGAGGGTTAGACCCCCTTTTTATAGTCTCTGAAGATCTTTTTATTTTTTCTTTTTTCACTCCAGAACAATTCCACAATTGATATCCGTTAACCAAAATTGCCTCAGAACTCATCTTAAGTAAAAAGCCTCCTACAAATTTAACATTAAATCTCTAGAAATTTATCCTATGCCTCGATGAATGTATGCTTGTGTGTACAATCTAACACTCATTGATCGGCATTATGGTATTATGGAAGAAATCTGTTTACAACAATCCCTCAAGTGACCATTGGAAGCAGCTTTAATCCAAAAACTGAGCTTTAATCCAAAAAAGTAATAGCTCTACTGCAGATCCAGCAACCCCTCAGAATGTCTGGAAAGTCAAGCCCATTCCGGGGTTACTTGCACATACAATAAGCCCCGCAGGTTATCATTACCGATATCATTTGGAAAAGGGCACTGCAACTTAACTGCAATTTAACATTTCCAAACCTGGCACGTAGTTAGTATTATTTAAATTATTTTGGTTATTGTTATATATTTATAATCAGATAGATCTCACCCACCACTCACGACACAATGAGCGCAAAAATTAACGCTAGAAATTTGTCTGATGTCTCTAGGATCATTCTCGAAGCTCTCTTGGAAGTTGTTATCCCTTAGAATTGCTAAAACAAATCCTTCTGAACATATTATGTTCGCACAATTTGCCAAGAGATCCAGATTTGAAGATTTTTCAGAAGTCAGGACTGTTCTTAAATTATCTAGGGGCATCGCTTAAACTTTTTTCGACCTAATCTTAAGCTGCCTCAGCCTTGTTCTATGGAAAAAAATTCGAAGAACTTGTCAAAAAAATCCTAGTAACTTGCCATCAGATTGACTTGCGTAAGAAATTGCCCAAATTAAAAAAAAAAAAACCATCGGAAGCTGCTCAGGTTCATCAGAATTCTTAGCATGTTTTTTTTTGAATCCTAGAAGGTTTGAGCTATACAGTGGAATACCTGTAACTAGAAATAAGAAGCAAAATAAGTATTTTCCATTTAATTCCAACTACCTTTGCTTATCTTGACAGATACGCGTATTTCGTCTACAATGTTCAGTGTCTCGTACTAATAGCTCGACCTCAGTACGAGACACTGAAGAAGTGTGCACATTGTAGACGAAATACGCGTATCTGTCAAGATAAGCAAAGGTAGTTGGAATTAAATGAAAAATACTAATTTTTCTTCTCTTTTCATGTTTTTTTTATTACAGAATTTTCACAATGTTCTCTCAAAAAATGCTCTATATGGTTGAGGATCGTATCTTAGATTTCCTTGGAATTTGCACTAAACACTCTTGCTCCAAGTTTCTTCATATCATACCGTAAAATCTCTCGGAAATTGGCATTAAATCCCGTAGATCTTATGTTCCACCGAAGGTTGCGTACAATAGCCTAAATTCCATCAAAATTATTATAAGCTTTTGATAGTGATTATATAGTTATTCAAGTGATTTTATTTAGGACCAAACCCAACCAGTGAACACTTAATTAGTCGTAGATTTTTAGAACTCATACAATGTTTCCTAATCTTATCGAAAGATTTCTAAACTTCCTGTATGAACCACAAACAAGTTTTAAAAGTTTCAATTCAAATCTTCAGGACAAACTTTGTGAAGTTGTTGATACTTTCCGAGACTTTCACTCAGAAATTCAATGAAGTTTCAACACCAACATGAGTGGTCTGTTATGTCTATTATCAATTTGACCAAGGTAAGATAACTTATTCATTGCTATTAATTATCTACAGCCGAACATTTCAGATCAATTCTTAAATATGTAGTTTAAAATTAAATGAATTTTAAAATGATACACTATTATAAATGATACCACATACTATTTACCTCTACTTTTTTCAAAGATTCGCACTCTAACCCAGAATATTCTGAAAAAAATTAGTCCTACATCTGAGTAATTTGAAGTGTTTGAAAGCTTCATAAGCTTCCACTCTGTAGACAGCTTATTTACGTTTGTAAAGGTTCAGGAAGATTTGTGAATTTCCGTAGACTGCCATTGTACACCAGAATCCGTTTGAAGCCAATAATTCAACAAATAATTTCAAGGTAATCTTTGAAGGCTTTAAGGTATGGATCATCCCCCCTTACTATTATGAACAGGAGCAATGAAGAAATTTTCAAACCTTTTACCGATATCGGTGATCATCCCTGTCAGCAACAAGCTATGTAATCATTAGGTGTTGGCCGATGCCGTTTGTGTGTATCTCAGATGAACTCAGATTGGAACTCGAAAAATCGGCAAAACGAACTCATCGATAAGGATCCGACCCTATCGAATAAAAACACATTCGGACAGTTCTCACTGAAGTAAAACTGATCAATGATTTGTGAGCTCAGATGTTAGGGATCTGGAAATGTAAGTTTGAGATTCTTCATACTAATTCCCATACAAACTTTGAATAGCGTGTGCAAAGCCAAATTAAAACCAAATGTGTTAAAAAAATTTTGGGGACTATCAGGACCCAAATTGGCGTCGATTAGGCTTAGGGGAGCAAATATTTCAAATTTTGCATCAGCCTAATGTCCCATACCTCAGATTAGGCTGCAGCGATCGGTTGTATTTCTCATTGTTACTCATAAAGTAATTGAGCTATAAAAAGCATTCAACTAGTTATTTGCTGGCAAAGATATGCTTGATAAGGCGCTTGTTATTTCAAACTACCCCAGACTATACAACTTACTTTATTAAAACGTACACTTTCGAGGAATATAGATGAAATATCGGTCTATAAGCACCAAATTGAGGCTATTCGTGGATGCAACTTCGTCCCATTCGATAGTTTTTTATTAAATGCAATGATTGTGCAATTTTTTTTATTGATTTTCTGATATAAGGATGCCAGCTATTTTCATTCTTCACAACAAAAAATTCTAAACAAACTTAAATAAAGCTGCTTTAAAACACATAAATTATTAACACGTATAATTTATCAGCCATTTAATAATGAAAACATGTTTCTTCACTCTAAACAGATTTTGTTCCTGTGTTTTGTGTTACATGAGACAGTTGAAAAATATACATTCGAATGTTATAAATTTCCATTGTAAATTTTACCGGTAACAACATTTTTACTACGTTATTAATGAAACAGGCCACAGTTGGGAACATAGAAGAAAATATGTCCCTTACATTGGGTCTACGGTTTTCTTGTTAAATCATTGTTATTTTATCTATGAAAACAATTAGTTTATAACGTATGACTATTGTCTGTAAATCTAGGCTCCATAACTTGGTTTATCGGTTCAATTTGGCAAATGTTAGATTATCAAAAGACTGTGAACCGATTATCAGGTTCAGCTTAATCAGTGAAGTCATGATGTCTGAAAAGTTGAGGAATTCAAAAATCACGCGGAAGTAAACTACTATGAATTGATTAATAATATCTCAATTGCCTTGAAATTCATTGGTCATTGATGCAATGATTTGGTTGATTATAGCTGAATAAATAACATATTTGGCACATAGGCCGAATCAAGGAGCTAGGCTAATATTACATCCCGTTACCCTATTTTTGCAATCTATTGAAATAAACCACCCACATTTATGGGTGACCACAACAGCATCTTAACTGTTGGTTTAAATCGGTCCTCAAACTCGATGTTTGAACGTTTTTTGTGTACTCTGCTGAAATAAACCACCCACACTTGTGAGTGGCCACAACAGCATTCTTACGGTTGGTATAAATCGATTCTCAAATTCAGTATTTCGATGTATTTTTGAAATCTACTGAAGAACACAACCCACATTTCGACAAAGATTTTTCATTAGGGCCTACCTGACAAACGTAAACAATGGCTTCTTTCGTAAATGTCTCGTGGCACAAAGGCTACCCCTCTATTTCTTTTGGATAGGTGAACTCTTCCTCTACGAAATAACCATGGTGGATTGATTAGGCGAGTTTTCAATGACAAGAAATTCGCGGAAAATGCCATTGTTTACATTCGTCAGTTAGGCCCTAATGAAAAATCTCTCGATTTGTGAGTGGCCCCAACGGAATCCTTACTGTTGGTTTAAATCGGTCCTTAAACTCGAAATTTTAACGTACCGGTACAGCCAGTGTTACCTACTATAAGATTGAGATCACCTGTTCTTATACATTGAAGATATATGTTAGTCCCAAATATCATCTGTTGGTTCTCTGTCTAATTACAGCTGATCTCGTAACAACGAAGTAGCAGCTATCGGGCCGCCAATCATGCTCATGCACACAACTGACTGTCTAGCCTTTTCAAGGTGCCTTTTTTTGGTCCGTTTTCCATCATTCGCGTTCACTTGAACTACAGCATTGCATGATTTTACGTGAGCGATCTTAAAAATTTTGTAGCAGGCGATGGTTTTACTAAAAAAAAATCATTCCCTCAAGTCTTTTATCCGAAAGAAATCCTCAGGAAAATCTCGATGATTTTGACATTTTTCGGTTTTGCTTGAGGTGATCTGAAGTTCCTTATAGTGTGTTACTAGAACTTCTCGGATTTTTTTTGAATCATGGTGAATCAAGCGTTTTTGAAGTAGTTATTCATTCTTGGACATTCTGAAATAACTCTCCCAAATAAAATTTTCGGAAGATTCCTTGGGTCCTACCTTAGCTCAGTCGGTAAACGCGCGGCTACAAACCAATGCTGGAGGTGTCTGTGTTCGTTCCCGGTCTGGTTCAGGATTTTTTCGTTAAGGCACCGGAAGTGCATTTAGAACACTAAGTGTTGAGAGCAAGCAATAGGCGAATTGTGAAAGCAATAAGCTTGAAATGCTAAAAAAAAGGAAGATTCTTGAGCACTTTTTCGCGTCTCCAAAATTTCTTGAGCCTAAATTGTTCTTGAACTTTTGGAGGCATTTTTTTATCTGGAAATTCCGGAACAACTGGAGATATCACGATCATAAAAAAACGTATTTCGTAGCACCTTGAGCACCAGTTTTACGTTTTTAAAACATCTTTGAGGCTTCTCAAGTCTAAAGGACTGTGACTGAATTTGACATAGGAAAGATCCCCAGTAAATTTGTGACCATGACACGATCGAGTTGATTCAGGTTTAAATTAGCTTTATGTATCCATGGAGGTGATAACAATAGTCCTGCTATGAGCCAGTTTCAATACTGCAAGAGCGATCAGATCATCGAATCTACCTGCTAGGAGATCAAAATTATGTCTACCATCTACCCTAGCAGCGCACTTGTTGCAAACTTGTTACAGCAACCGCAATGCGATTCAATCAGGCCACAACTAAGTTGTGGCAACCGATTATGATAGTTCGGAGTTGCTTGGGAAGATAACTTAGTAAGGAGTGTATCGAAAAATAGTTATAAACATTTGATACGCAATTAAGCTTAACCTAGTGCATATTGTTTTAGTGTGTGTTGTCAAAAAGCCAATTTCGGTTCGTTTTTTTTATTGACATAGTTTTTTTGAAAGATGTCTCTGATCGAACTTGAATTAAAAAAGAAAAATCTGCAGAGTTGGTGTACTGAAAAGGATGTAACGTTCAATCACAAAGGTCATAGTGGATCTAGCAAGAGTAAAATGACTGATGGAAAAGAATGATGAGAAGTACGCCTTGCAAGGTCTGCCGAGAACTGGACGAACTGTATTTGTGGGAATAAATCAGTCTCCACTCCAGATTTGGTCAAGTAATACAATACCAGCATTGGAATGATCCAGCGGATTAAGAAAATAAATGATTTGAAGACAATAGGAAGCAGAAAGTATCAAAGCAATCTCCGAAAGCAGGGCCCGAGAGTTGTACAACCATATTTTGAATGGACGACGAAACGTACATGAAGGAGGATTCCAGAATACTCCCGGGACTTTCTACACCAAATCGATTGGGAAGAGTGAAGAGATCAATTCTGATTTTCTGTTTGCAACGTTGATTTAGTTGAAAAAGATATTAACCCACTAAACTGTTCCCACCTGCTACCGATCGAACGCTACTGGGCAATAGTCAGACGGAACCTCAGAAAGGTCGGCGCAGTGGCCTATGTCAGATTTCAAGGAAATCTGATCAACAGCGTCCAGAACATGCACCACTAAGCACAACATGATGTACACTATGAAGGTTGCAGTACGACCATATTACCCAAATTAGCAATCTGATTAATTTGTGAGGTGAATGATTTTTAACAAATTAAGAACTGTAATAAAACATAATACATTGCTATGAAATTTTGCTAATTGTGTTTGTGGACCCCATGTGGACATATTTTCGTAGACCCGTTGGTCGTGAGCGAGACGGAGATCTGTCCGACTGGTGTGAGTAGTTTCTTGGTGTTTTGTATTTGCAAATTATTTGACCAGCGCTTGACTGTGGATCGGAAAGTAGGAAGTGGTAAAAATCGAAAAGTATGCTCTAGACAAATGAACAAGAAGGTGGTAGCCATTATTGAGAAAAATCCCAATCTGGTGGTCGAAAATCTAAAAGTTTCGCACTACAAGGCACTTACAGGCACTACCAGTAAGGATTTGTACGAGAAAGAATGTCTGTAAAAGTGGATTCTGGAATGGTATAAGATACAAGAGGTCAAATACGTGCCAAAACAGCCAAACCACCAATGTGTCCAGAACTTCGCCCAAAAGAGAAATACCGGACTCTAGTTAAGCGGAAACTCTTCAAAACTAGCAGAAGCAAATGGTACCGATGATTTCAAGAGAAGATGAAGAATCGTTACGGCTGGCGTATCTGAGGTTATTGTACGGAACCTGATGGTGGGTGTTCGAGAACCTGATACCACAGAAAGTTCGAGAATTTCACGGAAAGAAGCATTAGGATCTTAATCAACTGTTTCTAATGTAGACATAACTCTATTATTAATAAACAATCGGTTTTGTTGAATTATGTGTAGATTTTTGATGCTAGTATCGGTGTGGCGATCGGCGGGAAATATTGTATAGAGGTGTTTTTGGTTCCCGGGTCCCAAAAACACCTCTATACTTAAGATAGTAAAAGACCCCTCCCTTCTCTGAAAGGGGGGGGCTCCCATACAAATGAAACACATATTTTTGCATAACTCGAGAACTAATCAATCAAATGGAACCAAATTGAGCATAGTTTCTAGATGCAAAAAATGTTTCTATGGTGGTTTGAGACTCCTCCCTTTTCTGGAAGAGGA
Organism: Aedes japonicus; assembly: GCA_034211315.2. Classification (NCBI taxonomy): domain Eukaryota; kingdom Metazoa; phylum Arthropoda; class Insecta; order Diptera; family Culicidae; genus Aedes; species Aedes japonicus. Next base: position 1,338 of record JASCZW010004007.1, on the reverse strand, counting down.
GGCTCCCATACAAAATAAATAGAAGTTTCTGCTTAACTCAAGAACTAATAAAGCAAATGGAACCAAATTTGGCATGTGGGGATTTTGAAGGCAATAAATGTTTCTACGGTAGTTCGAGACACCTCTTTTCTCTGTTAAGAGGGGGGGAGCGCTCCCATACAAATGAAATACTAGTTTCTGCATAACTCGAGAACTAATCAAGCATATGGAACCACATTTGGCATGTGGTGGTTTTTGGAGGGGAGAATTGTTTCGATGGTATTTTGAGACCCCTTCTTCCTCTGGAAAGAGGGAGGGGTCCTTATAGATGCAACACAAATTTCTGCATAACTCGAGAACTAATCAAGTAAATGGAACCACATTTGCCAGGTGGAGGTTTTTGAAGGCTAGGAATATTTCTATGGTGGTCTGAGACCCCTCCGCCCTCTGGAAGGGGAGATTCCTATACAAATGAATCACTATTTTTCAAGAGCCATTGAAGCGAATGAAACCAAATTGGCAGGGTTGCGGCTTATCATTTTTGACTCAGGCATATTCATTTGCCAATATCTCCTTTCAGAGGGTCTATTTGATAATATGATGTATGATGAACTTATGGTGCATAAGTAGACCTACAACTTTGTCTAACAGTACAATGCTCTAACTCCTATATCTTCGACATGAGAGCGTATATTCACAGTGATCTTCACGATGATAATCGCGTGATCTTCACCGCGAATATCATCGCGAAGATCACTGCGATATACGCCTTATTCCTCAGATATAAGAGATGGAGCTATGTATTGTTAGACCAGTTGTAGGTCTACTCAAGCACCATAAGTTCATCATACATTATATTTTGAAATTGAGCTTCTGAGAAGAGCTATCGGCAAATGAATATGGATAAGTCAAAAATGATAAGCCGCAACCTTGCAAATTGGCATGTTGAGGTTTTTGGGAACAAGTAATGTTTTATGGCAGTTCAAGGGGAGGGGCTCCCATACAAATTAAAAACAAATTTCTGCATAATTCGAGAACTAATCAAGAAATGGAACCAAATTTGGCATGGGGGGTTTTCAAAGGTAAGATATTTTCTATGGTAGTTTGAGACCCTTCCCTTATCTGGAAGGGGATGGCTCTCATACGAACTACTATTATTTGGGTGTCCGAAATTTAACGTGGACAGGTTTTAGTTTTGTTTGTTTTATCAGTTGTTTCCGCCAAGCGATCTACTTAATTGTTGCAAATTCGAAGATAACTGGAGGTCTCCCAAGTATATTCAAGGTTCTCTGAAGTTCCTTATGTGCTTGTCTTGCATATCCAGAGGTGCACTGAAAGTTCTTAAAACTAGATAGGGTA